>PVNU02003552.1:0-58589 GCA_003013855.2 Liriodendron chinense | reverse complement strand
AACATGGATGAAGGGAAAATTCAAAATCAGCTTGACCCAAAACTTCTGTTGCCCCCCCCCCCCCCCCCCCCCCCCCCCCCACCCCCCCCCCCCCCCCACCCCCACCCCCCCCCCCCCCCCCCCCCCCCCCCCCCCCCCCCCCCACCCCCCCCCCCCCCCCCCCCCCCCCCCCCCCCCCCCCCCCCCCCCCCCCCCCCTCTATGAAGTTTTCATGGTAGGAGTTCAATTCACATTGTTTCCTGACTTGTGGTCCACGGGAGCTTTGGATAAGCTTCAATTTGGGCTCATCACATATATTGAGCTGATAAAACGGATTGACGGCATGGATAAGACACAGATATAATGATGTCCCCCATATAGTTAATCCGTACGGTAAAGAGTGTGGAGTTACTCTGTACACAGTCGGCTTCCATTTATAAGGGATCAAACAAGGTGCGGCCCGGGCCACACCTATAATTGATCGGCCCATATTGTGGGACACATTGATGTATGTATTATATATCCAAACCGTCCATTCATTTTTTTCTCATCATTTTAGCGTATGAAATGAAAATATGAGCAGATCCAATACTCAGGTGGACCATACCATATGAAACATTAGTGATTAACATTAACTAGTTTTGCATCAATCTGGTATTTGTTTTTCCCTTCATCTAAGTTATTGACCTTATCGACAGGTTGGATGGAAAAAAACATAACGTGAGTCTAGAAAGTTTTTTAACAGTAGTATGTACAATGACACCGCTTCCTATCGGTGTGATCCATCTAATATTTGGATCTTCTTCACATTTGGCTTCATCCTTAAAGTATATGGAAAAGCGGTGAATAATACATCAATGAGGGCCCTACGGTAAGGGTTGGACCATGTTATGTGAGGCTGAGGCGCACCTAATCTGCTCCCTATTTCTAATGAAAATAAATAAATAAATTAAAAGAAAAGTCCAGCGGTTCAAGTGCAACAAACGCGCTTGATTGATTACTTTATCGCCGGACTTTTTGCATACGGCAAGTTTTGGGAGGTTTGCAGTGTGACGCGGTTTGGCTAGTGATGCCATGCGGATTGGCTAGCGACCCTGCCACTAGTCAATAGTTAGTGGTTGGTGCTTTGTGAGCCCCACAATGGTGCATGTGTTTCATTCATTTTGTTCATCTATTTTTTTAAACCATTTTATAAAATGAGTCCAAAAGTAACACAGCATGGTTTGATTTCCCATCATTAAAATCTTCTTTTGGGGACAAGTTTTGAATCAAGCTAATATTCATTCCCTTCATCCTATCTAATCAACAGGTTGGATATCAAATAAAGATTACAGTGAGTCCTAGAAAGTTTTTAATGGTAGTATGCTCAATGACCACTGCTTTCTATTATGTGGTCCACCTAAGATTTGGATCTTCTTCACATTTGGCTTCATAAAGTATCTGGAAAAGCAGATGGACAATGCAGATATTGAATAAATACATCAATGAGGGCCCTACGGTAAGGGTGTGTTAGGTGAGGCTGAGGGTACCTAATCTGCTCACCATTTCTAATGAAAAAATAAAAATAAAATAAATGAAAAGAAAAAGTCCAACGGTTCAAGTTCAACAAACCCGCCTCTCTTGATTGATTATTTTACTGCCGGACTTTTTGGATACGGCAAGTTTGGGGGAGGTTTGCAGTGTGACGCGGTTTGGCTAGTGACGCTGATGCGGATTGGCTAGTGACCCTGCCACTAGCCAGTAGTTTACTGGTCAGTGCTCTATGAGCCCCACAATGGTGCATGTGTTTCATTCATGTTGTTCATCTATTTTTTAAAACCATTTTATAGAATGAGTCGAAAAATAACACAGTATTGATTGATTTCCCATCATTAAAAACTTATCTGGCGACACAAAAGTTTTGAATCAAGCTAATATTCATTCCCTTCATCCTGACCTAATCAACAGGTTGGATGTCAACTAAAGATTGCAGTGGGCCTTTGATGGTTTTTAATGATGGACATTCAATCACTACTATTTTCCAATGGTGTGGTCCACCTGAGATTTAGATCTGACTCATTTTTGGAATCAAGCCCTAAAATGATATGGAAAAATGGATGGACAGCATAAATAAAACACATATATCATAGCATAAATAAAAGACATACATCATGGTGGGGCCCACAAAGCACTAACCACTAGTGTCAGCGCCACTAGCCAATTTGTGTCTTTCCAATACCAACTAGTGCCGATTGTGGTAGTGTCTTTCTAGATCTAGCCAAACCATGTCTTTCCGGTACCAATCAGTGTTGAGCTTGACAGACAGTGGAGAGGTCGTTACTGAATCTGAGTCCACTGCAAACGGACTGGGATTTGGTAGTGACGCCTCCAATCATGGTATTCTGCCTTAGTAACAATGGTCATAACGGTAACTAACATTACTAATATGGGTATTGGCCGTAATGACCGATATAAGGGTGTAATGGCTAATACGACTCTCGTAACGGTTGAAAATTTTATTTTGCTTGAAAAAATCTGAAAATATATTTAGAAAATTCAAAATAACGTAAATATTCCAAATATGTATTCATTTTTTATTTTAAATATGTTTATGGTTGTGTAACGGTTCGCTCTTTAGCGAGAGTGTTGTATCAGGCTGTCTAATGAATTTTTGAACATGATTATATCTATCTAATGCTTGCATATCACAATCAAGCATTAGAACTCGGATAAAAAACATAAATACTCCTTTTTCAATTTTTTCAAAAAAAATGCCCTTGGAGCTTATATTCACTCAAATCACTTCAATCTTCAATTTTAATTTTAAAAACTATATATAGTAAGAGTGGTCGAAAACTGTTGTAAAAAAATGTAGGAGAGTTTTTAGAATAAGAAAAGTAGAAAAAATGAGGAGAAAAATAGATTTAAGTAGGAAAAATGTGTTCATTTTTTTTACCGTTATGGTGCCAAGAGTCATCATACCTCATAATGGCCTTTACAACTACCATAACGGCCGATATAGTCCCAAGAAAACCAGTTGTCTCATTTCAACCCCGTTTCACGTAATGGTCATAGTAGTTATCTATACATATCAACCTTTAGGAGTGTATCATAACAGATATGGAACAGTTTGCCTCCAACGTCGAGCTTGGTAGTGGGAAAACATGATTTGGCTAGATGCAAAAAGACCAGTGCCGAGCTCAACAATGTCTTTTCAAATCTAGCTAAACCATATCTTTCCAGTACCAACCAGTGTCGAAGTCAGCAATGGAGAGGCCATAACCGAATTCGAGTCCACTGCAAATAGACTGCGATTTGGTAGTGACGCCTCCAATGCCCAGCTCGGTAGTGGAAAAGCTCTTGGACTCATCCATGATGTATGTGTTTTATCCACACCATCCATTTATTTTGCAAGCTCATTCCACGAGCTAAAAATAAAAAATAAAAAGATCCAAATATGAGGTGGACCACGTCATGGGCAACAGCACAATATTTTGCGTGGAAATGACAATGCTTGCTCTATATCTTTCGATGACAAATATAAACACCTTTCCTTCCCTTCAAATTAACAATCATGCTACTTTCCTTTTTCATTAGTTTTAGTTTGTCTTTTATATTGAGGTGTATTGACATCATTTTGATGAATATAAGAAAGGAGCATGCCGATCATTTTTGAGATATGAATGGTAGGACGTGTTTGTCATTGTGAGAAATGTTACATGGGCATATTGTAGGTCTTTCTCCTAATCAACTACAATTTGATATTTTCAGCTTGCAACAACGCTCCTTATGCATTAGATTGCCAAAGACGAGTACTGTGTCGGACCCATCCATCGAGCTAGTGTTCTTAACATCTATGTTAAGATCAAGCGAGAGCCCTGAGATTTGAATATGTCCCATCTTTGTGCCCAACAGAATGTGTATCACACGTACAGTAGGGTGGACCTCACTGCTTGCTGCTGGGGCCAGCAAAGATCAGGACACCTACCGTGATGGTTGTGAGAAATCCATCCAGATCATGTTAGGGCATGATCCCCAAATGAAGCAGATTCAAATTTCAGATGGGCCCCATCACATAGTGGGTCCCAAATAACTACCGTTGAAACCCTTCTAGTGTTGATCTGGGTGGACCCCACTCAAGGAAACAGTGGGAGTTGAAGGCCTACGATTGAAATTTTTTAGGGACCCATCATGATGCATGTATTTTATCCACGCTTTCCACTGGACAACAGGACGCCTTGATCTATTTATTTTATCCATGTTTGACGCAGGGGGATACGTAGTAGGTCGATCACCGTCTCCCTAACCGAGTGTTTCTCGAATCCACGAGAAGAAATAAAAATAAAAGAGGAAATCAATTCCAAATAATTGTTTTTTTTTATAATTGAATGAATAATTAAAAAACATAATTACTTTGCTTTAAATAATAAACTAAATCCCAAAGGAAGAAAAGAATCCTAATACAATTAGAAAAGAAATTGAAAAATCTACACAAACTGTATAACGCCATCGCCGTCTTCCTTCCGCTGATACGAACAATCCACATATCTGATTGCCACGAAACTTTGTGGTTTTTTTATATCGACGTACTCTTCAAGATGGTCGGCTTAGATTCTCCATATCAGTAGTAGTGGGCCACCTGGACCATCTCCAGTTTCAGTGGGTGGAATTCGGAACTTTTTGAACAGTTCGTACCATTTTGGACGCCACGATCAATCCGTAACTCGGATCGATGTGAAACTTGTTGGTTTTTCTCGGCGTCGAGCAGCTCTACAAAATAGACGGAACGGATCATCATAAATGATCAAGATGGGCCCCAAGAGTTGGGCCAAAAGTCAAAAACGGGAATACCAATTTCCTGTTTGGGTTGAAACTCCAAAATATGAAACCTTAGTTTTCTCTTGTTTTTCTTCCTGTCCATCTCCCGCAGGAAGGTGCATGATCCACGCCCTTGATCATGGGGTTCTTCTCCTACATCATTCTCCTCTACTTGGAGAAAACTCGACCTCGAGTTTTGCTTCAAGCTAGAGACACGATTCAATTTCAACCTTAGAGGTCGGCACCTTCGATTCTTTCTCGGCTTTTGTCCTACTTCGTATAGGAGATATGGCGCATCATCCGCATCATACTTCGTCTCAATGTTAATAGGAAAAATTGCAAACGGCGTTGCCATACCATTCGTGCTGCCAAAGATGGGCTCAATCTGATGGAGGCTAACCTCTTGCATTGAACACAGATCATCAAAGAATTCAGTGTCCACAATCGTCTCAATCTCTTGTATTGTTGGCACGGCTTCTTCTAAGATGTTTATGGATTCCAGCGTAACGAGATCTACAACTTTTGGAATGACAACATGATCCTTTTCCTTGTTCACTATCTCTAGGATATCATCTTCCTCTATCTTCTCAAAACCTTGAATATTTTTTGAGTCGATGGTGGGTGCTACCTCTTTCTCTTCCTCAATAGCTCTTACCTCTACTGATTCAGTAGGTCCTTCGAGAGGGGCTTCGGTGTCTGCATGAATGACATCCTCTTCAAAATCTTAGAGAAGGATTCTCATATCTGGATGAATGACATCCTCTTCAAAATCTTGGAGAAGGATTCCCGTATCTGGATGAATGACCTCCACCTCAAAAGCTTCGAGAGGACCCTCTCGTGGGTGATGGTCCTTCATTTCTGCAGGTACATCATGCACACTTCTGATGGGGATAGAGGCTTGAATTTCAAAACCCTTGTACGTAAATCGTTCTAGCAGCCTGCGCTTCATCCGCGGCCACGAGCGTATTGGGGCCTTCATCGCACGCTTTCGATCGCGCTGGAGATATTCCCACCAAATTGACGCAGTACTCTTCAACTTGAGGTTAACGTACGAAACCTTCTTCTCCTCGGGCATCTGCGTGATTTCGAAGAGGCGCTCAACGTCACATAGCCAGTCATCGATGCGACCCAAGCCATTGAAGTGAGGAAGATCAACCTCTGTGTAGATCTGGCCCGTCCGATCTACAAATTTTTCGCCATACACGATCATACTCTTTTGATATTTTGATTTGCGGTCGAACCCAGCTTGCAGACCTTGCATAGCTTGATGATTCTTCCGCTGGAGTGTCTCAAGCGTCGCCCCGAAAGCCGCCACTTTGAGAGGATGGATCCCTAGAGCACCGTCCATAGGATTTTTGTCGTAGACACCATTAAAAGCCATCACCCGAGGGAAAACCTCGCTCTGATACCAATGACGTAGGGGGATACGTGGTAGGTCAATCACCGTCTCCCTAACCGAGTGTTTCTCGAATCCACGAGAAGAAATAAAAATAAAAAGAGAAAATTAATTCCAAATAATTGTTTTTTTTTAATAATTGAATGAATAATTAAAAAACATAATTACTTTGCTTTAAATAATAAACTAAATCCTAAAGGAAGAAAAGAATCCTAATACAATTAGAAAAGAAATTGAAAAATCTGCACAAACTGTATAATGCCATCGCCGTCTTCCTTCCGCTAATACGAACAATCCACATATCTGATTGCCACGAAACTTTGTGGTTTTTTTTATATCGACGTACTCTTCAAGATGGTCGGCTTAGATTCTCCATATCAGTAGTAGTGGGCCACCTGGACCATCTCCAGTTTCAGTGGACGGAATTCGGAACTTTTGAACAGTTCATACCATTTTGGACGCCACGATCAATTCGTAACTCGGATCGACGTGAAACTTGTTGGCTTTTCTCGGCGTCGAGCAGCTCTACAAAATAGACGGAACGGATCATCATAAATGATCAAGATGGGCCCCAAGAGTTGGGCCGAAAGTCAAAAATGGGAATAACAATTTCCTATTTGGGTTGAAACTCCAAAATATGAAATTCCTTAGTTTTCTCTTGTTTTTCTTCCTGTCCATCTCCCGCAGGAAGGTGCATGATCCACGCCCTTGATCATGGGGTTCTTCTCCTACATCAATGTTGTCCACTAGACAGCAGGACCCACCTACGATCTATGTCTTAACTACACTATCCAGTAACAGGGTTCACACTGTGATGTTAGTCGCCACCTCTAGGCTCATGTGAACTTGTGATTTTTGTGTCGCCACCTAATCATGTAAATTTGTGATATTGTGTGGCCCTTGAAAAAGACGAAGCTATAAATGTTATAAGGGGGGGTGAATAGGATAACTTAATTTAATTTTACTTCTTGCAATCTTAAAATAAATCAAAGTATTAACCACAAGATTAGTGAGAATAAATATGCAACTAACCAATTTGAAAGTAAATAAGCAAATAGAGAGCAATTTAAAACCTTAGATTAAATCGTAGGACAACTTTTCATTTATAAATTAAGTAGTACAACCTTTCACTTAGTAAACAAGTAGGACAACCTTATATCACTTAGAAATTCAAGTAGGACAACCTTATGTCATGATTTAAAGTTTTATAAACAATCAGGCACATAAGAAGATAAAAGATTAAACAATCACTACGACATAGAGAGTTATAGTAGTTGGGTGCTTAAACAACTTGCACCTACTCCACTCCCAAAATTACTACTCGTAATTTTTGTTTTCCACTATATAAAGGTTTCCACAAGTTCACCTTTAAAACAAAACTTGATACATAGATTGTGATTTTCACAGGCTTATCATAACAAAACCTTAAGTGATTTTCACAGGCTAATCACTAACAACTTGATTCGAAATTTCATGGGCTATCTTAAACAAAACTCAAAGTATGAAAAGATATTACTGTTCTTCTTATAGAAGATAATGAAGCTTAACAGAGATAAAGTTTCAATGGTGCAGCGATTCGATCTTTAAAGAAAATAAATCAATATAGCTTAAACAAGATGGATATAGGGATTTCTAAAAAGGTTTTCCTAAAAGCTACAATTTCAGTTCTCTTATCTCAAGTATGAGAATGATCTTCTCTTTACACAATTAGATTAAATGAACTAGGAATTAAGATCAGATAGCTAGACTATAATGGAAGACTTTTCGGTATTTTTGTGCTTTTTCTTGATGAAAAATAGAGAGAAGAAAGCCTTATTTATAGCAAAAAAATTAGGTCTTCTGCTGACCTAAGACTCAATTATTTTATCCCAACGACTATCAGATTTTATGAGATAAGAATTTGTTTAAACTTTGACTGATCCAAGTGTCGGTTCGGCTGACTCGAGTGTACTTCGGCTAACCCAAGACAGGGTCGGGCTGACCCGAGTTTCAAGTCCAGAAATCAGTTTTAAATCTAGAAACTTGACCGAACATTATGGGCTGACCAAAGCCTATTCGGCTGGCCGAACATAAGGTCGAGCTAACCGAACATCTTCTGAATTTTTCAATTACACTTGCTGGAAATTTGATCGAAGTTCCTGGGCTGGCAAAAAATTCTTGGGTTAACTAAATACAGGGTTAGGCTAGCCGAATTTCCTTAAAATATAACCTTAAAAGTGATTATCGTGATTAACTTGAAAGTCATATGAAATTACCTAACCTAGGGTCATCTTTATGGTCAATATTAGTTTGGCATATATGGTTTATCTTTAAAGATTTGCCACAACTTTTGTTGTAAAGTCGATAATCCTGATCTTGATATGTTTGTTAAGGTTGACTCTTGTCTTCTCAAAGAACTTGACTTACTCACACAATCTCATGCACTATACTATTGTCTATGAAATTTGACAACTATATTGTGCTTAAGACTCAGATTTTGTGCTTAGCACTTACAACCTCTCACCTTATCAATTTCGTGACAAAATACAACATATTACATTACAAGCGACTCTCAACATCCATAAAATGGATTTTTTAATAGACAATCACTGAAAAATAACTTATCTTGTATGTTCCCCCTGGAAGTATGCTACTCCCCCTACACATATGCTTAGAAAGGAAAGTTTGCATATTATAGCAAACACATGAATTCATTCATTGATAGTTCATTCATTTATAGCATAGTTCATTCATTCATAACATATAGTATGTCTATAAATTCATAGCATATATATAGCATATCCACAACATCTCTCCCCCTTTTTGTCACATATTGACAAAGGAATAAGTGTATATATAATGAGTCCATAATATTAAAAATATAGTGGCATATTGAACTAGTGTCTAACTGAGTCTACTAGAAAAGTACTCATAAACATTTATTACAAAGTATTGTTCGCTCGCCTCAAGTGCAAGGTTGCGATGTAGTAATAATTCTCGGTAAGACCGAGGTTGATCCACAGGGAATTGGAAAACAGGTTCCAAACTATTCTAACAACTCAGTTTGCAATCAAATAAGAGATTTAATTGGAACAATTATGCTAAAACAGAAACTTAATGAAAAACAGGAATTTAAAGGCACTAAGGCATTCAAGGATCTACTTGTAGTAATCCCATGTCAATCCAATCAATCCAAGAAAAATACACAACTAGATTTGAAGTCCTATCTCTCATCTAGTTGGAAAATAAAGCATTAAACACATTCAATCCCACTCAAGTTGAACTTCCAAGTTCTAGTCCCATTCAACAATGTAGAATTCGGAATCATAGCCTTCGGAGTAACAGCCATGCCTATAGACTATAGTGTGCTCAAGGATTACTATAATTCGAATCTAAACAAGCACAACATGATAATCTCAGAAAATTGCAAGGAATCTATGTCGAGAGCACATGAACTCTCATAAAACATCTAAAACTATCAACTTTAAGAACTAGAAAAAATCCAAACTTGAAGTAGAATTACTTGAATTAACTGAATCAAACATGAAATTGGCTACAAGCTTCACCTCTCAGCCTTAGCTGAGAGATTCTAGCCGAGCATTGTCATACTACAACTAAAACTTATGAAAGAACTAGAAAACATAGAAAAATCAGAGTTTGGAGGGTTATAGAAGCTCCACGACAGCTTCCTTCCTCTCCCACGACATTCCTTAGCTTCTATGATACCTTAGGAAGATCCCCTAGGTGTCCTTTTATAGTGAGGACGCTTAGTTGTGTCGAAAACATCCAGAAACTGCGTAAGGTTACTCACTGCGCAGAAGAAATTGGAGCCCAGTTTGGAAGGTACCCGTTTTTGTATGTGACCGACCGGTCAGACTGGCCTGGCCGATCGGTCTTGACCGGTCTAGCTGCGTATGTCAAGCATCCAGAGAGCATAGGAGGGATTTAGCCTGTTGGCCGACCGGTCGGACCGTCATAATAAAAATGTCCAGGCGGTTTCAGTAGGGTCACCGACCTGTTGGCTAACCAGTCACGACCGATCGGACCAACTGGTCCCTTTGTCTAGCAAGTTCGGCAAGGCCTGGTAGGTCGGCCGACGGGTCTGGATCGGTCGGCCCTTGACCATTTCTCCTTTTTCTTCTTTTATTTCTTCTTCTCTCCTCTACTTGCTTTGTTCTTTCTTTGTTCCTCTTTCAATCTTCATCCCCTTTCATCTAAATGCGTTCTTTTGGTCTCCGATTGGATGAAGTCCACTCTCATTCCTACAATCACAAAACATACATTAGATGGTCCTTTTAAACATGAAAACCATGCATATAGGGTGATGTAGAGGGCTATGCAATGTATAAATTAGAGGTTCAACAAGTACATAAAAAAGATAATCATTCTGACCCAGATGAAGAGGAAGGCATTGCATCTCGGGATCAATGCGTTTCACAGTCTTGCTCATATAATAAAAATATTTTTCATGTATTTCATACTAAGCTTTTGAGATGCAACGAGAGTTTCCTGAGAGACATGCAGAAAATCCATCCTCTGTTCTAAGGCAGAAATTCGAGAATTATAATAAGATGGATTGTAATCAAGGTCATCTTCATTTTCAATTTTAACCTCATCAAATAAATCATCCATATTCACATCGCCTTCAGCCCCTTCTACATCATACTCATACTCTTGAGAGTCACCGCGTTGTTCCTGCAGAAGCTCCAAACTCATTATATTTAAATTAGAATTATTGAAAAGAAGTTCGGACTCCAATGCCTCAACAGTTGGAATTTGAACACACAAATTTAGGGCAAGAGAAGTAATAAGATAATCGAAAGGTAAATTTTCATGCTTAGGCTGCATGCGGTAGTGAATAATGTAGAAGCAGATAAACGTAGGAAGAAAAATACAAACTCTAATAGTAATAGCATGCAGTACACGTAACATGAGGGAGTAAGATCTGTTTTGTTTTCATCTCTAAGATAAACATTGGAAGTGAAGATACGATGAAGAACTCGAAACTTAGAAAATAATTTTTCAAGAGGAAGAGCATTTTCTGATCTCCAATCCGCATCAAATCCACACAAAACTCGGGTAACAATATTTTTTTCAGATTGAGACATCTTTTCAAATAAGAGAGGAATTGGGATTCCATCCTCTGCCATGTCAATTTTCATTAATGATGCAATGGTAGAGGGTGTGATTGTCAACGTTTCCTCTACAAATTTAATATTAAAATAGATGTCATCATCTAAAGAGAATTTCGAGATGGAGGAATAAATACCTTGGACTATTGATCGGTATGCATTTCCTCCCCATTGGAGAATCTTTTTCCAAACAATTTAAAAAAGAAGATCATGCAACTCATATTCAGCAATGTGAATGAGATTAACAAGTCGTTCTACAATAATATCTGTAGATAAAAAATCATGGACAAAGTCGGGATCATCTTCCAATGGTAGAATTGTCTGAATCTCTCTTGAAATGGAATGAGAGGAAGAGCCAGGATAAAATTTACTAACAACTCGTTTAGAACGGCATTTCATGACAATAGATTGAAGAAATGTTGGAAGACAAACACTCTAATAGAAAATCCAAAAAATAAGGATTTCAAACTACAAAGATTAGATTAAAAGAAAAATGGAGTTGATTGAATGATGAAATCAAGAAAGATTAATAATAAAAATTAACTCACAACACTTACTTGCATGAATTTGAGATGGGTAATCGAAGAAGAGCACTGATCGACCGAAGAAGAAGAATGAAACAAAAAATGGGTTTCAAGCTCTTTAAATCGTAATGACCCGCTGTTCGGCTGACCGAACAGTTCGGTCAAAAACAAGTTAGCCGAAAAACATTTTCTCATTTTTTTAAATAAAAATAAAAATGCATGAAATGATATGAAAACAAAATTACATAGAGCACAAACCAATATCATTTCTTAATTTCAAAAATCTTATATTATCAAGTGGCTTAGTAAGAATATTTGCTAATTGATTTTTAGTTTGAATATATTCTATCATAACTGACTTTTCTTCAACCAATTCTCAGATATAATGATATCGAATGTCAATGTGCTTTGACCGAGAATGTTTATTTTTTGATATATTAATTGCACTGGTGTTATCACAATATAGGTACATAGTATCATATGATCCAATAATCAGTTAGTATTCTTTTCATCTACATAAGCTGTATACATATACTTCCTACAACGATGTTTTCAGCTTCTGCAGTTGATAATGAAACTGAATTTTGTTTTCTTACTCATTAATGAGACAAGATGATTACCAATATTGTTGGGGTCCCAAAGGGTAGGGACTCTTAAAATAAACAAAATAACCGTATACCTCTGAAGGAATCACGCAAAACGCCTTCCAGTACACGCAAAATGGAATTATACAGGATTTCCTTACTTAACCAAATTCTCCAGTGGGCCCCGCCGATCACCGTGTTCAGAACCGCCCGGAAGTGGACCTGCAACCTCATTACTACTCATGATGAACAGTGCAAGTGAATGCGCAACGAAACGGGCCCCACAAACCCTCCAAAATGCAAAACCCAACTAATGGAGCCCACATTTACGTGTCCACGCACCCATGAATTCGGACACCCCACGCGCCTGAAAAATTAGCAAAAACAGGAATTCGTCCAAGGATGTTTTGAGTCCCACGTACCCTGAAAATGGTGCCACTCACCCTTAAAAATGACATTTTTGTGATTCTCATTACGGAGGCGTTTAGACTCCCACACACCCTGAAAATGGGTCCACGCACCCGTAAATTCCACAAACTTTCAGAAATCAAATTACAAATGCGTGGAGCCCCACGCACCCGTAAATTAAGTCCCACGCACCTAAAAAATCGAGTATTTTCAGAAACATATTTCTGGGAGCGTCGGACATCTGCACATCATTAAACAGGTGCGTGGGGGACATTTAACAGGTGTGTGGCACGTGGCAGCCCCTCATTGGCTGACTTCCGGCTTCTTGGGCTATAAATACCCCTCCACCCATTCATTCGGGATGATTCCAAAAAGAGAGAGAGAGAGCTGCCACCGCCGGAAACCCAAAATCCCCACCGAAATCCTTGTTGGAATACTTTTCCGACCATCGAAATACCCTTTCCGATCGCAGATACTCCACTACAGGTCTGAATGCTAAAATCATAAGTTTGGCCACGCACCCATAAAAGGATCCCACGCACCCGAAAAGTGGCCCACGCGTCTGTAAATTCGGCCCCACGCATCCATAAAATCGACAAATCGAACAAGTACATTGGACTTAAGCACCCGAAAAGTGGCCCACGCGTCCATTAATGCAGGTCCCATGCGTCCGTAAATTCATCAAAATCAGATTTGTAAATTTGGTCCCACGCATCCTGAATATAGACCCACGCACCCCTAAATTAATAAAAAATTCTGTACTTAATTTTTAGGTGCGTGGAGCCCCACGCACCCGTTTAATAAGTCCCACGCACCTAAAAATTCAGTCAATTGCAGAACATGTTCGCAGGTGCACCGAGCTCAATTTTAAGTGTTTTCAAGGTCTGCTTGAGCCTATCTTAGGTATTTCGAGCATTCCGGACGTAATAGAACGGTTGAACGAACATTTCGAGAACTCTAAATAAGCGAAATCGAGCATCTTCGAGGTTTGACTCGATTCGACGTGATGAAAGAAGTGACTTCCCGGAAAGGAGCTGCCGGCATCCAGAACTATGCAAATATGCCATCATTTATGTTTACTGTAAAGGCATGATCCGATTTGGGTCAAAAGCTAGACAAACAGGGTTATGGTTACCACGATAAACATGCCAAAGAGTTTCGATCCTTTACAAACCAATTGCTCTCAACTGCCACATCACAACGGTCGATGCCCTACCCATCCAAACGGTATCCGTTGGTTGGGCTGCGCAGGTACACACAACTGTAGAATGGACTTCCCGAGGTCACCTGTCCCTACATTGACAGGCGCGGGCCCAGAGTCGTCCATCTCAGTCATAAACCCTGACAGTCTTAGCACGGATCTCCGGCCAAAATATGGGACATAGACATCTGACTAACACAAAGGTGGTTCAGTACACAGCAAAACAAATACAGGTCTCTACGACCACAAACTCTAAAACCATAGTCTCTGCTGACTAGTCTTTTGCCTTTTAATCAAGGGTCATCGATCATCCGATGTAATTAAGGGCTTATGCCAGATCACAGCCTGGAATGTACAAGATCTCAGGATCTCTGGAATAAAATCCGCCTTGCGATATCTCTTCTCTTGTGTACTTTTGTCAATGCTTGTGATTGTTTATGAATGTTTCTATTACTCAAAACCCCAGAGCAACGATACGCAACATTTCAGAAGATGTCATTGTGGTACATTTTCTAGTTCCAACAAACTGGCGACTCTGCTGGGGATCGAACCCAGAATCTCTGGTAAGTTCTGAGTATAGAAACGCTCTAAGATCAATCATTCACATATGCGAATGTGTACACCAGGAGATTTATCGCGAGGCATAATGTTTCGACACCCTCGGGCACCAAACTGGCGACTCTCAACGGGAACGTTCCTCCCTTCATCTTTAAGGCAATAGACGGTAAATCAAAGGTTTAACCACAAACCACTACAACTACGCACGTTTGTCTTCTCCTTGCTTATTCCTGCTAGTTTATGTACCGCGATCGATGGATTCACGTTCCCGACCGCGTTTATGAACTGTTCTAATGGTTTTCTAACACTTCAGAATTAGCAAGATATCAGGACAGACAAAAGAAATGGCAGGCCCGATGACCGGTTCATGCACCTTCCTTGCCACCGGAGGCTTCAGCTTCCCCCATTTCACCGCAACGGTAAATCCAAGACCAGAGTGGCAGTTGGTTGAGACCCGAAGGCAGAAGAAGGAACGGAAGAAAGCTGCCATCTTAGCAGCATACAGGAAGGCAAACATTACAAGACATCGCCCCGTGATCAGGAAACAGTGGCAGCCAAAGCAGGGGCAGAAGACCCTTATCAGCAGGAGGGTTGCGTCAGCTGAGCCCGCAATTCCCGCAATGACGGTTGAGCAGTTCCCGCCATTGTCCAAAACCACTCGCACCGCGTAAAAGACCACTAGGCCAGTGAATGTAAAATCCAAGACCGCGACAATCCTTGTACAGAAACAAAGCCCAGCTCGAAAAATCCAGTTGGCGCAAGTAGTAATGGTCCAAGTGGCCGCAGAGGTAGAAGAAGAACCTTATGAGACAGAAGAATTACCTCCGTTACAAGATCAGATTGACGGATTGGTTGAGGCTAACCGCGAGACAAACGAGCGAATGAAGGCTATCCAGGAGGCCTTGACCACTCTGATAGCGCAGAATGCCACCAGAAGTATCGCGCCGCCCACCCGTCAGTCAGCGGAGGAATCTCAAGGCACAACAGAAGGTCCGGTTGAGCCCGAACCACCCATCCAACCCAAAATCATGCCGATAGGGCGTGCGCCGCTTGCCACGTCTCTCATGTATCACGAGAAGAGTTATCTCAAACAATAGCCATATGATGCAGTAAGAAAATAAGAAAGAAAGGAGAGGCAGCTATAAATATCGGGTCCCATACCCGCCAGAGGTAGAGGAGGTACCATTTTCGGTCAATTTTAGATGCCCGAACTTCGAAAAGTTTGACGGCAGAGGGTCGCTGGAGGAGCACATCACCCACTTCTTGACCACATTGAGAAACTGGTCCGCAGTCTCGCAGTATTGCATGCGGCTATTCGGATCTCCCTTGACAGGGAAAGCCTTTCAATGGTACATGTCGCTACCGGCCGGCTCTGTGAGAACATGGGAGCAGATGCAAGATGCCTTCATCTCAAAGTTCTTCGCGACCGAGAGAGAGATCTCCCTAACAGATCTAGCAATGGTTAGACAGAGAAATGGGGAACCAGTTGAAAAGTTCATCAACAGGTGGGGAACCACAGCAGTTCATTGTCGTGAATTACCCAGCGAAGGTGAGCAGATGAAGATGTGTCTAAGGGCCCTAGACCCGATGATCTCGTATGGCTTGTCAGGCAATACCTTCAACTCCTTTCACGAGCTGGCAACGAAAGCACATTTGGTAGAGGAAGTAGCATCTTGGGTAAACTTCAGACCTGAGAGATAGAAAAGAGAGATAGGAAGAGTAGTGAAGACTCACCAGGTCGACAGAAGTAGGGACCAGAAAGACCAAAAACGTCCCGCTACTGATCATGGGTCAGAGGTGAAGGCGGCAGATATACAAGACAAGAGTAAAAAGCCCTATGTACCAAAGCGTGTGTCGATACCCGAGAGAGAGAGGGCGAACGGCCCATACACATTCGACATGGCCGATCTAGTTCCGATCATGGAACAGTTGATCGAAGAAGGCTTGATAAGCCTACCAGAGCCAATTCGTCCAGACGAAATTGGACGAACAAACAACCCTAAATACTGTAAATATCACCGGTGCATCAGCTACCAAACAAAAGATTGCTTCTCCTTAAAAGGAAGAATACAGAGGTTGATCAATCAAAGGGTCATCAGCATGAAGGTACCTGAGACAGCGAAGGAGGCAGCCGGGACAATTTCAGTAGTCCCAATGAAAGGTGAAACCAGCCGATCAACCTCGTTCCCTGAGCCAAAGGAACCATGGACTCTAGTCAGTAGCAAGAAAAGACTTGAGAACAGATGAAGACTCATGAAACGAAAGAAGAGCAGAGGAAGAGGAAGAAGAGAGAGGTCGTAGGGGCAGGAACGACTCATGACAAGCATGGCCCACTGCGGAATGGTGTCGTTCGCCGAACAAGCATCGCCTGAAGAGACCCCACAAGTAGTGGAGAGGGAAGTTGACGCAGTCATCCTACGGTCAGGAAAGCAAATGCCTGACTGTACTCCCCCAAGACCAGACAACCCGATGCCAGAAGACGGTACCCTTGACAGATCACAGGAAAGACCTCGCATGCAAAAGTCGAAAGAAAAGGTTGTCGAAGCTACGACCAGTCAGCCAAACCCTAAGCCAATGGTATACGACATCGTGTCGCACCTACAAAAGGTTCCCACCCGCCTAAGCATATACGATGCTCTATGTCTCTCGAAAGTGTACAGGGAAATGTTAATCAACGCCTTACTTGACAATGAAGTCAGGGAGGTCACAATAATAGAGATAGAAGAAGAAATGAATAATTCAAATAAATTTTGGGAAGGGTATATGCCGGTGTCACAAGTCATGCCTGTCAACCATCCTTCGACCATCACTTTCTCTTAAGAAGACCGCACAATAGAATCAATGGACCACAATCGCCCGTTAATGGTCACAGGAATAATCAGGGATACCGAGATCAAGAGGTGCATGTTGGACGATGGGTCTGCCGTAAATATCATGCCCCTGAAAATATTGCAGAGACTAGGTTACAGGAAATCAGCGTTACGCCCGAGTTTCATGATGATTCAAGGTTTCAATCAAGACAGTCAGCGTACGCTCGGATCAATCACAGTAATGTTAGAGATCGAAGAGCTGACAACGAAAGTGACATGTCAGGTAATCGATGCGGTGACAACATACAACCTCCTTCTAGGAAGGCCTTGGCTCCATCAAAATTGCATAATCCCCTCGACATATCACCAGTGTTTTAAATATAGCAGAGACGGGGTCCAACGCAGGGTAGCGGCGGATCCAAAACCATACACAATAGCCGAGTCATTTTTAGCCGATGCAAAGTACCACAACTCGGCCGACGGCAGTGAAACCAGTGAAAGGTCCGAGGTATCGAAGAAGAGGCAAGGGGCAAAGCCTCGAATAGAGAAGTTCGTGCAGAGAAGTAAGCCTCAAACCGTCGCCCATGGGAGATCCCGACATCAGCTAGAAAATCACTCTCAGCCAATTACGAAGAAGTTCTATGTGGTACCGCAACATCTGCATCAGCCAGGGCAGTCTGTGTTAAAACTGATCTCAGATCAAGACATGAGCGTGCTCAAGTCCAGCTTCAATATGCCGGTACCCAAGATAGGGAGAACCAAACCATTTCCAAAAGCTCCAAGCCAATTCATCGTGCCGTCAAGAGACGTCACCCAGAAAGACATCGAGTTTCACTCAGGGCCAAGCCAACCAGTACCATCAGAAGAAAGAGAGGAGGGAAGGGGACTTGCCCAACCTCGACCGATAGAAGAGAAGAGATATAGCAGAGCCAGGCGGAAGATCATGAAGAATATGGGATTCTCCGGTCAAGGGACAGACACAAAAAAGAGGTTACTGGCTCCATTTGAAGAACATAAGCGAGTATACTGAAAAGGAGAAGGTCTACGGGCTAGGGCAAGTGTAAACATGGTAACCATCGGCCCGGCAGAAGAGATTTAGTCGCGGGAGCCTATCGATATTGTCCAAGCAAGTGTCGCACCCGTGCAACTATAAGATAGTGGGCAACTGACGATCGATGAACTCGAAGAGATAAATCTAGGCACCCCCGAAGAACCTAGGAATACATACTTGAGCAGAAATGTCCCGGAAAGTGAGAGAGAGATACCTGCAGCTATTAAAGGAGAATAGGGATATCTTTGCCTGGATATATTTAGAAATGCCCGGGCTTAGCTCGACGATCGCCATGCACAAGCTAAGTATCATGAAGGAAAAGAAGCCAGTGAAACAACCGCAGCGATGATTTCATCCGGACATTATACCCAAGATTGAAGAAGAAGTCAAGAGACTGATTTAGGCTGGGTTCGTTTGAGAGGTGAAGTACCCCCGATGGATCTCAAACATCGTGCCTGTCAAGAAGAAGAGCGGACAAATCAGAGTATGCATTGATTTTCAAAATCTAAATGAAGCCTGCCCTAAAGACGATTTTTTCCTCTCAATTCCAGAGCTGTTGATTGATAGCACGACAGGGTATGCAGTGATGTCCTTCATGGACGGGTATTTGGAATACAATCAGATTCGTATGGCCCCAGAAGATGAAGAAGCCATGACTTTCCTCACAACTCTCGGCATTTACTGTTATCGCGTAATGCCCTTCGGATTAAAGAACGTAGGGGCAACATACCAGCGCGCAATGCACGTCATATTTCAGGATATGATGCATAAACACGTCGAATGCTATGTAGATGATTTAGTCGTAAGGTCGGCCGATCATGAGCAGCATATGGAGCACCTAAGGCAAGTGTTCCAACGGTTGTGCAAGAAGAGTCTTCGTATGAATCCACTAAAATGCGCGTTCGGAGTTGCGTCTGGTAAATTTTTAGGCTTCGTGGTCAGACACAGGGGCATAGAAATCGATCCCGCCAAAATCAAGGCCATCATAGAATGCCACCCCCGAAGAACCTGAAGCAATTGAAGAGTTTCCAAGGCCGCGTAGCATATCTAAGAAGATTCATTTCGAACCTGGCTGGTCGTTGTCAGCCGTTCTCCCGCCTTAACAAGAAAGATGTCAAGTTTGAATGGGACGCCGCCTGTCAGAAAGTTTTCGATTAATTAAAAGGGATGCTCGGGAATTTGCCAGTCCTTGCCGCCCTAATCAAGGGCAAGCCACTGATTCTATACATTGCAGTGGGAGATAACTCGCTAGGGGCGCTCCTGGCACAGAAAAACGAGGAAGGCAAGGAAAACGCTCTATATTATTTGAGCCGCACGTTAGTAGGGGCCGAATTTAACTACTCAGAGATCGAGAAGATATGTCTGGCTCTCATCTTCGCCGTGAAGAAACTCAGACATTACTACCTCTCGCACCAAATAACGTTGATATCCAAGGCCGACCCGATCAAATTCCTCATGAATCGGCCAATGCTGTCTAGACGCCTAGCAAAATGGGCGCTTCTCCTCTCTGAATTCGATATCACTTACGTCCCGGCCCGAGCCGTTAAAGGACAAGCGATTACAGATTTTCTCGCTGCGCACCCCATCCCAAGCAACAAAGAAATAGAATGTGACCTCCCAGGCGACCAAGTTATGATAATTGAAGAACCGCGACTCTGGCAAATGTACTTCGACGGAACCTCTAGGTCCACAGGGGCAGGAGCAGGAGTTATATTTATTAGCCCGCAGGGAGATCTACTGCCCTATTCATTTACGATTGTGCCAGCCTGTACCAACAACGAAGCAGAATATCAAGCCCTTATTATCGGACTACAGCTCACCCTCGAGATGCGTATCAAGGCAATACAGATCTACGATGACTCCAGGTTGGTCATCGGACAGCTGACGATAGAATATGAGGTTTGCAAACCCGAGTTGTCGCCCTTTTGCCACCAAGCGCAATGGTTGTTCGACCAGTTTCGCAATGGTAGCATTTCACATATATCAAGACAAGAGAATGTACAGGCCGACGCATTGGCCAACCTAGCCGCTGCTCTGGCTAATCCCGGAGGCAGCCCACTTCAAGTAACAATCGAAGAAAGAAGGATCTTACCAACCACCGTGTCGCGCAGCGACGAATCGAGCGTGAATCCCATCTCCTGCTTCGAGATCACAGAAGAAAACGACTGGAGAAGGCCATTTGTCGACTACTTGAAATACAGATTTTTACCGGAAGAGCCCAAGATGCGCACACAGGTCAGAAGACGCACCGGTTCATTTATAATACAGAATGACGTCATTTACAAGCGCTCGTATGAGGGAGTGTTGCTACGCTGCCTAGACCAGGATGAAGCATATGCCACACTAAAAGAAGCTCACGGAGGAGAGTGCGGTACTCACCAGGGGGCAAGAACTTACATCACCGTGTCCGACACATGGGGTATTATTAGCCCATAATGACGAAAGACGTGATGGAATACGTCAGGAAGTACTATCAATGCCAGATACATGCAGATATAATACACTCGCCACCGGAAGAGTTACATCAATCAGTAATATCTTGGCCTTTCGCCGCCTGGGGCATGGACGTGATAGGGTCGATCAATCCGCCATCCTCTCAAGGGCACCAGTACATTCTTGCTGCGACCGATTATTTCTCTAAATGAGCTGAAGCCATTGCCTTGAGAAATGTGCAAGCTAGACACGTCGAAAGTTTTATCCGTCACTCCATATTATACCGGCATAGTATCCCCGAAAGAATCACCACCGACAACGGAACGCCCTTCAAGAACGCTACTATTGATAAGCTGTGCGTAAAGTTCAAGATCAAGCATTGCTATTCATCACCTTACTACCCTCCCGCGAATGGGTTGGCCGAGGCGTTCAACAAGACTATCATGAAAATCTTGAAGAAGACGGTGCCAGAGAATAAGAAGGATTGGGACAGACGATTGCCCGAAGCGTTATGGGCATAGGACCACGTACCGCACAGCCACTCAAGCCACACCCTACTCATTGGTGTACGGTACAGAAGCTGTGATCCCGATGGAGATACAGGTGGAGTCACTACGGGTCACGCTCCGACACTCCTTGACGACCGAGTACAATGCTAAAATCAGAATGGTCGAGCTGGACGATCTGGATGAAAAGAGACTCACCGCTCAGCAAAGGCTCGAAATGTATCAAAAACAAATCTCAGGTTCATACGATAAACGAATCCGTGGTAGGTCATTCAAAAGAGGAGACCTGGTGCTAATGATGAAAAGTCCGGCACCGGCTCAAGGTCCAAAGAGTAAATTCGATCCGAAATGGGATTCGGTGTGTATCATCGATGAAGTGTACTCCAATGGAGCCTACCGGGTGACAGATTGCAAAGGACAGAGCATCAGTTGACTGGTGAACGGTCGATTCTTGAAAAGATATTATACTTGATGCAAGCCTATCATTATATTTTGTAAACACCCCATTAGAGGGAGAATGTAATGAAGGAAATACCGAAAGAAATGATACCGCATAGGGTTTGAAGCGAAGTACTAATTATCTACTTTTTCTTTTGCTTCCACAGGTGTCAGAAAGTCGTTAAGATTCAAGACACGTCAAGTGTGGCACCCCACCCTTCAAGACCATCAAGAAAGGGGATAAGCCCTTAACAAAGGCTCGGTCGCATCCCTGCTCATACAAGCACAGGTTTGGGTCTTGACAGGGGGATGTTCTTTCCCAAATAACTCAATCAGTTTACATTCTCGCAAATAAACTAGAAACCCAGCATGAATCCGAAACTGCGATAGTATACATATTGATACATTAATTGCCATGATATACATATTGATACATTATCTGCGATAGTATACATATTGATACAATATCCGTCACAAACATGTGTTAAAATTACAAACAAAAAAACCTTCACTGTTCAGCCATCTAAGTTCTTCATGCATTGTTCTAACATATCGATCGCAGAACTTTGGATATCCCTTTGTGCCACCTCTGCTTCAGCCAAAACTTGTGCAGGGTCGGGGACGTTCTGAAGAAACTGCTGCAGTTTTGTGACCTGGGCCTCTATGTCGTTGCACTTCGCCTCATGTTGATCGATAGACAACTGCAAGCGAGCCTTCTGACTGGTAAACTTGGAAAAGTTCAGGTGAACAATCAAACGCTCAGCCTGCAACTGTGCTATTTCACTGTCAATCTCTTCTAGACGATCTGTGACCCCCTGACATCCAGTGCTAGCGACTTGCCAATCTTGCCTCGCCGCGGCCACGTCTGCCCTATGAAGTTCCAGCTTTGGAAGAAGAGATTGCAACTGGCTACGCTTCTCCTCAGTAGAGGGATCAGGTTTGAGATGCTTTGCGCCAACGATACGAGCCATCCCCTCTTTAAACCGGACCATGTGATCGACCATCGAAGAGACGTCAACCCCGAGCCATGTAGCGTTATGCTCAAGCGCTTGTAGCCCTTCATCCAGAATGCACCATTCATCCTCGTTCTTCAAAGAATCGATGATAGTCATCAAAAGACTCTTCAAGAGGTTCGCCTTTATCTTCGACAAACCTCGAAGAGAAGAAGTGAGTGCTTCGGGCAAAACCACAGGGGCAGGGGCACAGGTCGGAACTACTACTGACAAAACAAACGACAAACGTCAATACAGGAAAAACGCCATCAGAAAGAAAGCAGTCGAGGCAGTGAGAGTAAGTGATATACCGGCAATTTTAGGAATGTCGGCGGCAAGAGCGCCGGATGGAACAGTGGGCACGGGTGACACTGGGGCCAGTTCCGTTGTTCCCTTAGTCAATGGTTAGGGTAATTCTGGAGAAGATATCACCATAACCTCGGGAATATTGACATTAGATGCTAGCCCAACAGCAGGAGGAACTTCACTAACGGGTTCGGCTGATGACGACTCAGTAGAAGGAGGAGCTCCCACAACAGGTTCGGGCACACTTAACTCGATAGTAGGGGCCGCGATCTCTTCCACTACGGCGGCGACGGTCGCTTCTGGAACCGTGCTCTGAGCTTCAGTGTCTACCACAGGAGGATTGGGGGGAAGGACGGATTCAGCAGGTGCTTCATCATCCAGGTCCATGAAGATTACCCCCACGTTCTCCTCAGGGACAGATCTATCATATATAGGCTCACTCTCGTTACTCCCCCGGGTATGGCAGCCTTCACTCAAGTTGGCTTGAGAGCTTAACTCACCCTCTTCCCTAGCCTCCCCTACGTTGACGGCCGGAGCGTCGCCGACCTCTTTGGAAAGCTACTCTCGCAGACGCTCGGCTCTGCGCAGTTTCCACAAGTCCTTTATCTTCTTGCCACCGCAAACGGCAGGGAGACGAGGGGCAGTTTTCACCCGAGGACTAGTGCGTTCAGCCCATACCCCTTCATCACCATCATCACCATCACCACCATCATCATCACCGTCATCACCATCAAAGCCTCCACCTTCACCACCACCCACATCTTCATCACCTCCACCAGCTTCGCCCATAGCATCATCACCATCCTTACCACCGTCACCCTCAGCGGCAGCATCATCTTCATCACCCCCTGCCTCGCCCGTGACTTCATCATCATCGTCACCCTCTTCGCCATCATAACCTTCATTCCCCCCTCTCAGAACATCACCCTCTGCGGGTAACTCATCAATGGGCCCGAGGGACGGGAACTCTGGCCCCTCTGCTGTTACATTTCTCTCTCCATGGGCAATCCAACCTTCCAGGGTATGTTCCGGCTTTTCATGGTCGATCACTACATTCAAGGAGGTCTGCAATCTCTCCGTGCCCGGCACTACAGGTTGATGAAGATTTTCTGATACAGGGGAGGGAGTAACGATAGGAGGCGTGACGAAGACGGGCTCAATGACGAGCATTTTATTCCGAACTAGCGCATACTGGTGGGCCCACCACCTCATCCATTCGAAGGTAGCCTCCGCAAAACACTATGTCCCCGGGATGATGAAGGAGCAGCCGATTCTAGTCAGCAGAAGTTGCCGCCACATCCACTTCCAATGAATGGGCCCAACACCATACGCCTGCTGCTCGCGCGTCACCGGTTCTAATGTCGCTGGCACCCCTTGATCGTACCCGAATTGGCGGGCGAAACGATTCGGGTAATAGGGTTCCCTCCAGAACTCCAACCCTTCGCGAAGCGGCAGTGACGAAGGACGAATCATAATCAAGAAGGAACGCTTGTAATAGTCGACGCTATCATCATCCGTGCACATGACCGATTCTTCACTCCGGGTACCGGAGAAGTGATAAAAATATACATCATCGAGCCGCGCGATCCTATCCTCAATAGTGGTTAGGTTATGACTGATCATCCTCTTCTTCTGAAAGAAGTGTAGCGGGAACTTCCCCTCTCTGATATAATCCCCGCGCCGTACTCCGTAGACCCAGGGGAAGTACACCCCGAGCTAACCAAAGAAAAAGTGCCATCTGCAGTAGGCAGAGTTCATCCCGTAGGCGGCGCGCTCCTTATTGCTGATAACGTAGCCGAATGCCCGATAGATGGAGCATAGGACCACTGGAGCCAGCGTGTACCGATGACCATTTTCTAGGGCCTCCGAAATGGCAAAATAAGACACCCTGATGTTATCTGCCTGCTTGGAGCTTGGAAGCGCCACACAGCTGAGCCAGTACGCCAGGAAACTAGCTAGCTCGTAGGTGGGGGAGAGCTTATTAGGACGAAGGAAGTTCTCTCTCATCCGTTTCTCTAGAAGTGCCTTATCACCATGGCCTTCGTCATAGGCCGCGTAGTTCAAGCTAAAGGGAAAGAAACGAGGCATTAGCAGAAAGAAAGAAGTGTGATTAAGCAGTAAGGTACAACTCCTTACAGAACACTTACTTCAAGCCATGGCTAAAATAGACCAGCCAGTCCTCGAATGGGAGCTTGTCTTTGAGGCCCCAAAATTGGGGTAATTCCGCGAACAACTCATAACAGGCCTCGGAAAAGAAGCCTTCGTTGACGTCTTTCTTCTTTCGCGACAGTTCATCGTCGCTTGGGGACTCATTCGTCGTAGATTCTCCCACGAATTGGGAGACCTGCGATACTATTAAGATCCCAGAGCGAGATGCTCATATCGCCGCACGGCATATGGAAGGAGTTGGTAATGGAGCACCAGTGATTAAGGAAGCCCTTGTATACCCAGGGCTCTCGGTAAAAATAACTTGACGTCGCTTCGATCGCCTTATATAAGCTCACTGCCCGTAGGGTAGCCCAGTGCTGTTCTAAGATCCGGTTCGCCCACGCCTCGTAGCCCGGGTGGAGGACCAGATGGCAGCGGGTTCAAAATGCCCCGGTCAACCAGACTTCAGTATCCCCTAGATGATGAAACCGCTGGCGGAGGGTCTCAAAATAATACTTGGGAAAGGGCTGATGGGGGTTGTGATTCGGCTCCAAGAAGTTCATGTCCTTCACGCCTAGGATTGACTGATGCTTCCCGTTCTTAGATAAAGAACAACTGAGAAACGGTGCCGGGCCGGACGTCCAAGCGTCAACGCTATAAAAAGAGTTGTTCCTGCAAATATCAGACGGCTCGATACTCGGGAGGGACCGCTGCCGCTGGTAACTCTTTGAGTAACGAATGTATTCCCGAGTATAGGGGTTTCTAACGACAAGCGGCGCAGAGACAAGTTTAGCGCTAGACCAGGCCACCTTCATTTTATCCGACTTAGATTTAGCCTGATTCTCCAAATACACTTTCTTGGCGCCTTTGCCAGCCGTTTTCGGGCGACCACGCCTGGTAGCCTGAGCAGGGATCGACGGGCTCACTTCGCCGTCCTCAGAACCTGCGGCCCCGTCCGACCGGAAGCCACGAAGAGGAGCATATTAGGCATCCTATGTTCACTTCCCTAAGTGTAGGGTTGCGATGTAGTAATAAACTCGGTAAGACCGAGGTCGATCCACAGGGACTTATGTAGGATTTCACAAACACATCCAAAAGCGTCTATTGAAAACTAATAATAAGATTTTGAATAGAATTGATGTGAATGATAGTTTTAAACTAATTTAAATGTAGACAATTATAAAAAGGCACTAGGGGTTCAAGGATCCACTTGTAGCAATCCTTGATATTCAATCCGCTGTGGTTTCTCATTCTCTCAACTAGAATCGGCATTAAGGTCTATCTAGTCGGATGATAGAGCTGTTAAACCAAACAATCTGTAATATGTAAGTGTAATGCATAGGATTCACTTAATGTAGGCTAAGCTGAGCATGCTCAATTGCATAGGTCATTCCCCTTTCCAAAAGGTCTAGTTCACAATCATAACCATCCTCAAGTCCTATCACAAGACAAGGGTAGATCAGGATTTGAACTTGATTCAAATCTCATGCACAGTCCATACATATCCCAGAAAATCAGAAAATTAGAACCTAGGTAAGAAGTCCCTTCATGAAGATCATAGTACTAGAGTGCACTCCGATTCCTCGGATCATACAGGTCTAGACGGATGCAAACCAATTAAGAAGTTAAGTAATTCTCCCAAACATCCATGAGTCATCATAAGACTAAGAACAACCACTTAAAAACTTGTATAAACTTCAAACCATAGTTCATAATCATGAATTTCATACTTAAAACCAACTAGCTACGAATTGAAACATCTTGGATCCACTACAAGCTTCACCTCTTAGCCCTAGCTAAGAGGTTTAGCTGCTCATGATCCAAGGAAACATGAAACAACTAAAAAGTTCATAAAAACAACAAAAACAAACTCCAAGGAGTTGTGGAACTCCAAAATTCACTTCCTCCGCCTCTAAGCTTGCTTCAACCCTTCTTAGATACCCTAGGAACGATCCCTAGGTGTCCTTTTATAGTCTGGAGGCTCCGCAACTTCAGAAGAATCGAGAAACTGCGTAAGAGTTATGCAGTGCGCAGAGGAAATCGGGCCGAAGATAAAAAATTTTAATTTTTCATGTGGCCGACCGGTCTAGACCGGTCGGACTGGGTTGGCCGACCGGTCACGACCGGTCTGGCCTCTTCAACATTACTCCAGCAAGCATGGCCGACCGGTCAAGACCGGTCGGCTTGTTTAACATTGATCCAGCAACCATGTCTGACCGGTCTTGACTGGTCGGACGTCTTTAGCATTGGTCTATCAGGAATAGCTGACCGGTCAAGACTGGTCTGGCTCCATTGGCCGACCGGTCAAGACCGGTCGGCAGTCTTCCTTCCTCTTTTTCTTCTTTTTCTTTTCTTTCCTTGCTCCTTTCTTTTACTTTCTTTCTTCTTTTCTTCTTTGGTCCTTAAGTAATCTTCATCAGAATAGTCCCAAATGAGCCCTCTTTGTCTTCAATTAGGTGGAGTCCACTCTCAATCCTATAGTCACAAAACATGCATTAGATTCATCTATAAACCATGCAAACCTCGCACAATGAGTGATGAATTGGGGTTAGAATATGCACAATTAAGAGCTCAACATTCCACTGCTCTTGTGTACCCCTATCTGGAGGGGGTGGCACGATCCTATCACAAAGGATTTTCTTCTGTATGTCCTTGGATAGTGTAAGGATGCGCTTGTAGAAGTTGAACGTCTCCGGGGGAAGGAACCATTGCGGATTCTCAGCCGATGGCCTGGAAACCTTCTTAGCGGCGGCGCGCTTGCGCTTTGACGGAGTTGGGGGTGGACCTGAAGGACCGGCTTGTGAGGGATCGCTGGCCATTGTAACCTGCAACGGTATATAAAAGACTCAGATATAGGGCAAAGGGAAGATGTTTGCATAAAGACAATCAAACAGTCACAAGACCCAAAGGAATACAAAGCGGCAGGTAAACAAAATACGAGTGCCAATCAAAGCCCCGGCAGAGCACACCCAAAGCAACGGAGAAAGAAATAAAGCAACAACCACAACCACAACATCATCATCACAAACATACAAACAAGGAAGGACAGCAGGGAAGAAGAAAAACACAATTATCATTCATCCATCAACCGTGAGGACAATTCCAAATGTCTAGATTGTTATGTCAACTGTTCAAATTAGAAATTAATAATCGATGTAAATGACGCAAAATTGCGGGGACCCATCCCCATAGCCAGAAAGCGAGGATCTCAGTCCTGCACCAGCGGAAGAACTCGAGCTTTCAACTCGTCCACCTTCGCCTGGACTTGGGCTTCCTTGGAAATCAGGTCCACTAGGAAGGAAATGCATTGCTGCACAAAATTGAAGTTCAGGTGCTCGGCATTGGCATAATTCCTCATGATGGAGACGTCGATCGCCAGCCTATCATGCTCCCGTAGGGCCTCCCTAACTATCCTCCAAATACCAGCTCGGCGATCCTGAAACTCGGCCTCCGCCAGCGGGACAAGCCAAGCTAAGAATCCTCTGCTCTCCCTTTTCTCCTCCTTCAGGGAGTGAAGCTGGCTCGACAAGGAAAAGAAAGAAGTGGCCAGGGAAGGCTCCGCCGCCTCGAGGATCGCTAACTCTTCTAAGAGGGAAGAATCGCCGATGAAGTCAAAGATGACCTCCTTATGTTCATAAAAAATGGAGGCCATCAGGGAGACGTTCTGAATAGCTTGAAGAATAGGGCGAGAGTCCGCGCCCAATCGGGTCAAGGCCTCGGCCACCTCGTCACGCTGAACAGCGAGAGATGACCAAGTCTTAGGATGATCCAGAGAGCCCAGCAGCTGCCTCAGACAATCTCGGGCCGCACAATGAGAAGCACGAGTTATGGCCATTGTCTGCTAAGAAATAAGACTGATGAACCGATACGGCAGTCCGACAAAAAGAGAAAGCAAGAGAAGCTAGTCGCGCGAAGTCAGAAAGACTAGAAGAGACATGTAAAGGTATGCTCGAAACATCACTTAAATTAACCACTAGAACTGCCCGTTAAGCTGGTGCAATCCACAAATCTTAAAGAGTATGAGACCCTACGCCTCCTTAAAACAACGGACACATATATGCAAAGTATGAAGCAGAGAAGTAGGGGCTCACACTCTTTAGAGACCTAGCAAAATCATTAAAACAAAGTTCGCAAAAATTTCGGATTCCACCAAGTCCTATGGACTAGGTGCGTAGGGCCTCACGCACCTCAAAATACCAAGTATAGTTTCCGGGTGCGTGAGGCGTCACGCACCCTAATAATATTCAAAGTCTGTCAGGTTGGATTTCAGGGTGCGTAAGGGTCCACGCACCCCGAAGTACGCCCAAAAAGCAGGGTGCGTGAACCCCCACGCACCTTGAAACACTTGAAAATCTCCCAGTTACAAATTTGGATGCGTGAGACCCCACGCAGTCTTATAAAACCCAATTCTCAAATGCGTGAAGGGGTTAAAACCCTCCGTGATTCGACGAAGGGTGCGTGCGTCCCCACGCACCCCAGAATCCAAAAAGTCCACCAAAGTTCAACAAATTCTGGGTGCGTGACTTCCCACGCACCCCAAAAAAAGAGGATTCAAAATCGAAGGGTTCCTGGATGCGTGAGCCCCCACGCACCCAAAATTTCATTATTACCTCGAATAAACAGGAGCGTGCGGATTAAAAGGGTGCGTTGGAGACAACTGTTGGGTGCGTTGGAGAATAAAAAGGTGCATGGGCTCGATCCGAGATGTCTAGTAAGGAACAGTGAAATGATGAGAATATGGCGACTTATCTATTTATAGTGGGACCCAAGAAGTCCGGTGCGTCGCACTAGACGATCGTACGCCCGTCACGACCCACTGGAGGGGCATCTGTTGGGGTCCCAACGGGTAGGGACTCTTAAAATAAACAAAATAACTGTATACCTCTGAAAGAATCACGCAAAACGCCTTCTAGTGCACGCAAGACGGAATTATATAGGATTTTCTTAGCCAAATTCTCCAGTGGGCCCCGCCGATCATCGCGTTCAGAACCGCTCGGAAGTGGACCCGCAACCTCATTACCACTCATGATGAACAGTGCAAGTGATTGCGCAACGAAACGACCCCCACAAACCCTCCAAAATGCAAAACCCAACTAATGGAGCCCACATTTACGTGTCCACGCACCCATAAATTCGGACACCCCACGCGCCCGTAAAATCAGCAAAAACAGGAATTCGTCCAAAGATGTTTTGAGTCCCACGCACCCTGAAAATGGTGCCACGCACCCTTAAAAATGACATTTTTGTGATTCTCATTACGGAGGCGTTTAGACTCCCACGCACCCTGAAAATGGGTCCACGCACCCGTAAATTCCACAAATTTTCAGAAATCAAATTACAGATGCGTGGAGCCCCATGCACCCGTAAATTAAGTCCCACGCACCTAAAAAATTGAGTATTTTCAGAAACATGTTTCTGGGAGCGTCGGACATCCGCACATCATTTAAAAGGTGCGTGGGGGACATTTAACAAGTGCGTGGCACGTGGCAGCCCCTCATTGGCTGACTTCCGGCTTCTTCGGCTATAAATACCCCTCCACCCATTCATTCGGGATGATTCCAAAACGAGAGAGAGAACTGCCGCCGCCGGAAACCCAAAATCCCCGCCGGAATCCTTGCCGAAATACTTTTCCGACCATCGGAATACCCTTTCCGATCACAGATACTCCACTACAAGTCTGAATGCTACAATTATAAGTTTGGCCATGCACCCGTAAAAGGACCCCACGCACCCGAAAAGTGGCCCACGCGTTTGTAAATTCGGCCCCACGCATCCATAAAATCGACAAATTGAACAAGTACATTGGACTCACGCACCCGAAAAGTGGCCCACGCGTCCATTAATTCGGGTCCCACGCGTCCGTAAATTCATCAAAATCAGATTTGTAAATTTGGTCCCACGCATCCTGAATATAGACCCACGCACCCCTAAATTAATCAAAAATTCTGTACTTAATTTTTAGGTGCGTGGAGCCCCACGCACCCATTTAATAAGTCCCACGCACCTAAAAATTCAGCCAATTGCAGAACATGTTCGCAGGTGCACCGGGCTTAATTTTAAGTGTTTTCAAGGTCCGCTTGAGCCTATTTTGGGTATTTCGAGCATTCTGAACGTAATGGAACGGTCGAACGAACGTTTCGAGAACTCTAAATGAGCGAAATCGAGCATCTTAGAGGTTTGACCCGATTCGACGCGATGAACGAAGTGACTTCCCGGAATGGAGCCGCCGGCATCCAGAACTATGCAAATATGCCATCATTTATCTTTACTGTAAAGGCATGATCCGATTTGAGTCAAAAGCTAGACAAGCAGGGCTATGGTTACCACGATAAACCATGCCAAAGAGTTTCGATCCTCTACAAACCAATTGCTCTCAACTGCCACATCACAATAGTCGATGCCCTACCCATCCAAACGGTATCCGTTGGTTGGGCTACGCAGGTACACACAACTGTAGAATGGACTTCCCGAGGTCACCTGTCCCTAATTGACAGGCGCGGGCCCAGAGTCGTCCATCTCAGTCATAAACCCTGACAGTCTCAGCCTGGATCTCCGGCCAAAATATGGGACATAGATATCTGACTAACACAAAGGTGGTTCAGTACACAGCAAAACAAATACAGGTCTCTACGACCACAAACTTTAAAGCAATAGTCTCTGCTGACTAGTCTTTTACCTTTTAATCAAGGGTCATCGATCATCCGATGTAATTAAGGGCTTGTGCCAGATCACAGCATGGAATGTACAAGATCTCAGGATCTTTGGAATAAAATTCGCCTTGCGATATCTCTTCTTTTGTGTACTTTTGTGAATGCTTGTAATTGTCTATGAATGTTTCTATTACTCAGAACCCCAGAGCAACGATACGCAACATTTCAGAAGATGTCGTTGTGGTACATTTTCTAGTTCCAACAAATATAAAAATATGCACCACTTGTTGATTTCCTATCATTAATATTACCATCCCAATCAGTATCAGAATATCCTGCTAATTGAGATGAAATATTACATGGATAGATTAGTTAAATAATTAGCAACATATCGAAGTACGCGTTTCATAGCAGTTAAATGTGATTCTTTGTGATCAAATTGATATCTAGCACACACACCTACACTGAATGTAATATCAAGTCTACTAGCAGTTAAGTATAACAAGCTACAAATCATACTTCTATATAAGTGAGAGTCTACACTCTTACCAAGTTCATCTTTTGACAATCGCAGTGTAGTGCTCATTGGAGAATCATAATTTCTTCCATTATCTAAACAAAATTTCTTAACTAAGCTTTGAGCATACTTAGTTTGAGATAGAAAGATACCTTCTTTCAGTTGTTTTATTTAAAATTCAAGAAAGTAGGTTAATTCACCAACCATACTCATTTCAAATTCAGACTTCATCCATTCTGCAAACTTGAAAGACAGATTAGTAGAAGATGATCCATATATAATGTCATCTACATATATCTGTATAATTAAAATATCATTGTTTGAATGTTTGGCAAATAGGGTTTTGTCAACACTATCCATTTGAAAATCATGGTTAATCATAAATTGGGTCAATTTATCATACCATGCTCTTAGTGCTTGTTTTAGACCATAAAAAGCTTTCTTAAGTCGAAATACATGATTTAGAAGTTTTGGATCTTCAAATTCTTTGGATTGTTTTACATACACTTCCTTATGTAAATGACCATTAAGAAAAGCACTTTTCACATCTATTTGATAAATTTTAAAACGTTTAAAACAAGCAATGGATATGAATAATCTTATAGATTCAAGGTGAGCAACTGGTGCAAAAGTTTCATCATAATCTATGCCTTCAATTTGAGTGTACCCTTGTGCAACCAATCGAGCCTTGTTCCTAATAATATTTCGGAGTTCATCTTATTTATTTTTGAAAATCCACTTTGTTCCAACTATATTCTTATTAGATGGGCGTGGAACAAGATACCATACATCATTCCAAACAAATTGATTCAGCTCATCTTGCAGGGCTAAAATCTAATTTTCATCATCTAGTGCTTCATTTACGTTGGACGGTTTTATTTGTGATGTAAAGCATACTTGATTACAAACCTCTTCCAATTGACTTCGAGTTCATACACTAGTCAGTGGATCACCCAAAATTTGAGTTCGTGGATGGTCACTTACTTATAGGAGTTCAACTCCATTTGGATTAAATGGTAATATTTCTATATCATTATCATCCATAGAAGAGCTGGAGTTTTGATCTTGGTCGTTAATAATCGCATTTATGGATTCTTGAATAATTCTTTTTTTATTTATTTAGAACTTGATATGCACGACTGTTTGTAGCATACCCTAGAAAAATGCCTTTATCACTTTTAGCATTAAAGTTTTCAACATTTTTATGATCACGTAAAATGTAACAAAAGCTTGCAAAAATTTTAAAAATGTTTCACCGATGGTTTTTTATCGAACCATATTTTATACGGTGTGTTATTCATACCTGCCCTAACATACACGATTAGTAATGTAACAAGCAGTATTCACAGCTTCAGCCCAAAAACTTTTGATAAATTCTTACTGTTTAACAAAACATTTGTCATCTCTTGTAGAACTCTACTCTTTTTCTCGGCAACTCCATTTTGCTGAGGTGTTTTTGGAGCTGAAAACTCATGTAAAATACCATGATTTTCACAGTACTTCTGAAAATTGCTATTTTCAAAATCTGTCCAAATAGTTCTAGCAAAAAATTCAGCTAATTTCGGGTGCTCGACCAACAATGGTCAGGCCCCCTACAGCCTAGAAATAGTTTAGCAGCACAGACTTCTGGAAGCTCACCCAAGTGACCTTGGTCAGGCGCCAGACACCCCTTAGTGTCCAAGATTAAAGGCAAACCCCAACAATCTCCACCGTGACTTCAATATTCAATCGCTCCACTACTCCAAAAAAACTTCATTCTCTATCTCTACTTCGCCTCCTTCATAGTACAATCGCTTCTTGTGCCCCATTAACTCATCCTTGCACCTTCATCACCCACTTGCTTATGTGACCCTTGCGCACACGCCACACATGAGCAACCGTGGATCCCGCTATTGATCCCGCAGCTCCACCTGAATAGTACTCCCGATCACCTTATAAAGATTGTCGCATCTCCGTGACTTTATCATCACAAGTGCTCTCTTTACCACTTTACAATACCGATCACAGCCGATGAACCTACACCTTTTCGCCTCGAGTACACCAAGAGATATCACATTCTTCTTCATCACATGGACATGTTTCACACTTTTAAGGATTTGTTCGACCCTGTCGAACATCCTAATGTGCACTGAACCAATTCCCACTACCTTGCGGGAGTAGCAATCACCAACAACCACTGATCCACCATCATATGCTTTATATGTCATGAATGAACTCTAGTCAAGACATACATGACATGATGCATTTGAATCCAAGAGCCACTCTCTACCAAGAGACCCTATGCCAGATATAGTCAATACATCACAAACATCATCGTCGTCCTTTACGGTATTAGCTCCCTTGGAAGAATCTCCTGACTTCTCTTGCTTCGCCTTGGGATTCGGACAATCTCTCTTCACATACCCTTATTCTCCATAATTCCAGCATCTCACCTTGCTCTTCACTTGCCATTGGATTTAAATATCGATGACAAAGATCCCCCACCTCGCTTAGAATTCCTCCCGCTCATAACCAGTTCCTCGTTCGTAGAAGGACCCACGTCGCTGCTTTTCTTTCTCATCACCTTTGCTTAGAGGGCTGAGATAACGGTTTCTACGCCAATGGTCTCCCTACCTGCACACAACGAGTCCTTCAGCGACTTATATGATTCTGGAAGAGACTTCAACAGGATAAACGCTTGATCCTCGTCCTTCATCGATTCATCTACATCCATCATTTTGCAAATAAGCCTATTGAAATTGTTGATGTGGCTCTCAACATCGACCCCTCTATCATCCTCAGATTATACAATTGAAGCTTCAGGTATATGTGATTTTCTAGAGATTTCTTCGCATAAATATTCTCTAACTTCGCTCATGTCTCAACCGTAGTTTTCTCTTTCATGACGTTGAACATGACCTCATCCGCTAAGCACAACTGGATTGAGACATTGACTTTTTTCATCGATCTTCTTTCATAGCCTCTGGTCGCTTTCCAAGGAGCGCATCTTGCAGCCCTTGCTGAACTAGAAGGCATTTCATATTCACATTTCAAAGTTCAAAATTATTTTTCCCAGAATACTTCTCTATGTCAAATCTCATGCTTGAAGAAGCCATTAATGCCTTGTCTTAGATTCCGATCTACCTCCCAACATTCTCTCTGATACCAGTTTGTTGGGATACTGGTGATCGGCCCTGCAACAGAAGCGAGTGCGGAGCAATCAAACGAGGAACAAATACAATGCAATTACACACTAAGCAAATCAACACACAAGAGGCAATCTGAATTTGACGTGGAAAAACCCCTCACAGGTAAAAAACCACGGCACAAAGCAACACCAATCCACTATGAATTAGAAGTTACAAGAGCATGAAGAAAACCTACACCGGATTCAAGCTCACAAGAGAAAACCCAAGCTCTCAAAGAGGAAAACCAACACAGCCCTTCCCCTAAAGCTCTTTCTCTCACCCTAGAACTCTCTCTCTCAACCCTTGCATATCTAAGATACCTAATTCATGTATTGCATTTCCTTAAATATGAAGAAATTTGAATTAGAAACATACGCAAGAAACCGCGCAAGATCGTGCAAAACCTGCACCACCGACTTTGTAGTCCGCACACGGTCGGGCGCCCGGTAGATTCAAAATATGTTTAGAGAGTTTCAGCAAAAAATCCAACTAATTTTAGGTGCCCAACCAGGCATAATTGGGTGCCTGACCATCCACCGGGTGCCCGACCAGACATCATTGGGCACCTGACCATCCACCGGGTGCCCGACCAGACATCATTGGGCGCTTGACCATCCACCGGGTGCCCGACCAACGATGGTTGGGCCCCTTACAGTCCAGAAATAGTTCAGCATCACAGACTTCTAGAAGCCTACCTGGGTAACCTGTCCAAGTTTGAAGGCAAAACCCAACAAGTGTTACCCTTACCACCTTCTGGGGCCCATTTTGAATAATGTTTTATATATCAATGCCATCCATCCATTTTTACATCTCATTTTACAATTAAGCGGATCTAAATCTCAAGTGGACCACGCCATTAGAAACAATGGTGAATGACCATTAAAAGTCTTTTATGGGCCACAAAAGTTTTCGATCCACCTGATCTTTGAAGTCTTCCCAGCAGGAGATTTGAAATCTCTCTCCAGAAAGGGTGGGCTCGGGCTTGGGCCAGAATCTGCATCTGTATTATGGTCTGGGTTTGGGCTGGACTATTTAGCCTGGGCCGGGCTTGGACAGAACCCAAAAAACAAGGGCCGAGCTTGGACAGAGCTTAACCCAGCCCATTGACACCCTTAATTACTTGCCCTTGCGTCCACATAATGATGCTTAGGAAAGGATATTTATGTCATTTAAAAGTTTTGAAGGGTGTTTTAGTAATTTCAAGCTGACTCAACTCGAAACTCAGTTGAGTCAACTCGTGGTGATTTCATGTCGAGAGATTAGGAAACTTTGTTTTAAGACTCGGAAAAAACTCATTAGGTAGACTTTCCGGGCAGCCTACCCAATGGGTGGCAACGATTTTGGGATTGTTCTTCGCAAAGGACACATTGATGAGCCCACCACACAAAAGGACCAATATGGTTGGGCTCTTGGAAGCCATGGAAATTTAGATATTAGCTCTTGTTGGTGCCCGGGGTACATGGATTGCGTCCTGACTCTGCCGGTAGCTACTACTGGACTGCTCTCCATGGCCCAGCAATGATGTATGTGTTTATCCAGGCCATCGGTTCATTTTCGATCATTATTTTAGGGCATGAGCCCCAAAATGAAGCAGATCTAAATCCCAGATCGATCACACCACAGGAAAATAGTGGTGACTTAACGCCCAACATTAAAAACTTCCTAAGACCCACTGTAATGTTTATTTGCCAATCCGACCTTTTGATCATGTCACAAAGACCTGGATCAAAGAAGAACACAAATATCAGCTTGATCCAAAACTTCTGTGGCCCCAAGAAGTTTCTAATTGTGGGCATTCAATTACCACTGTTTCCTGTGGTGTGGCCCACCTGACATTTTGATTTGCCTCATTTCTGGACCGGTACCCTAAAATGAGCCAGAAAAATGGATGGACAGCGTGGATAAAACACATACAGGGACCATAGAGCACCGACCAGCAGCGAGTCCGGTGCCTACTTTCAGTGTCCGTAGGCAATCCACATCCGCCCATCTTGGTCCATTGTAACCAAAGGGACTGTGATCCAACCATTCAACTGGTGGACTGCATCGTTGATTAGCCAACCACAATCTCGATATTAGCCCTTCGATGGGAGGAGTTTCACCAGTTCATTTAGTTGTCCATTTACAGGCAACCCATTGTAAATGGGCTATAGCTAATGCACGGTGGTCCACTGTATCAAAGGCTTAGATTACAAGCCAGCTGGCAACTAATCAAATAATGTGATTAGTCTGATAAAATTAGTGCGTACACTTCCCTATATAATTCTGGTCATGTAACTAAGGTTGTCAACTAGTCGCACCGGGGTAAGTTTGGGCCCACATTTTGAAGAGGTTGGGCTGCACTAATTTGAAACTTTGGGCCCCGCCCAGATATCAAAGGCCCCAAAAAAATCTCCTCTGATTGGACAATTCGTATGATCAATAGGTTTTGAACATTCCAACTAAATCACCCACTTAAGATCATCTGATCGTGGTGATCCTTTAGGCCACTCGAGGTGGGAGTGTGCATCAGGGCACAGCACTTGGGCTGGCTGTAGTAGAGATCGCGACCATTGGACAAATGGCCCGATCTAAGATGAGAGGGACTTAGGCCGATTTAATTCTTGCGTGTTGAACCTAGCCTCACACACTTGGCTGCAGACACTACATTGGCCTAGTCTGCATGATAAATATTGTTCTTGGCAATTCCTTGGTTCAGAGTCAGTGATCCAGCCCAAATACATCCCAAAGTAGGACTGGTCCTGGCAGGCCCGAGCCATCTATGATCTGATGCAGTTCGATCCTACGAGTCACCGGGCTGACTCACTCCTGACTAGGGTGAGTACCAACTCAACATGAGATCATATGTGACGGACCAAGTCACCGAGTCTTTTGACCATGCATGGTTTGTAGAGCTGTCAAGGCTGGTCCAGGCTAGAAATGAGGACTGGCCAAGCACGGGGCACATAGCATATCCAAAGCATAAGCCCAACCCAAGACCGTGGTGGGCCAAAACCATTAGGCCCAACCCAGCCCAGGTCTGTGGTGAGACAAAACAAATAAAGCCCAAGTCAGGAACAGGATGACTATGCACCACTGATGTGAGAAAAATGTCCTTGAGACTAGAAATGTACCCAAGTCGAATCAGGCGAATTTTGGCCTAGCTTAGTTTGGCTCGTTCAGCCAAGGGCCTGGCTCGAGTTTGGCTCGGCTTTATCATTAGGCTGACCTAGTCAGCTTGGCATGGTTTGATAATCGAGCAAGGTTTAAGCTAATTCAAGCTCTAGCTAGTTTCGAGCTAAGTTTAAGATTATTCTAGTTCTTTATTTTTTGGACCAGATCAAGTTTAGCTTCATTGATTAGTTTGATTTTGTAACTGTAGACAAAAGAAGTGAAGTGAATAATAAATGAACAATAAAATTCAAAGCTTATGAAGTTAGGGTTGCGAGCTTAAAAGTGGAATGTTATTTTATTTTTTTATTATTTTTTATTTTTTTAACATTCATACTCAATCGAGCCGAACCAATCGAGCTGGCATACAGCTCAGCATTGGCCCGATTTTCAAATGAGCTGGGATTCTCAGCTCGGCCCAAAAAGGTTGTTCAAGCTGAACCAAGCCAAGCTAAATTAGGCTGAGTCGAGTGAGCTAACCGATGCCCTGATGGAGGGCACGAATCGAACACATTCTTGTTAAAAGAGAACCAGAAAAAAAGATCAAGGGAAAGTGCCCGAAATTTAGCAAATATCATATTCCTAACAGATTTGGGCCATTGGGCATTGTCGATCGGCCGAAAATTCCCCCCAACTCACTGAATAGTTTGGGTCTATTTCAACCGGTCGACGGGTTATACAGATTTGCATAGATTTTGCATATTTATTTCCCGTTTTGATTAAGATTCTTCTAATTGCATAATTAGGGTTTTCTACATTAGTTTTCTTTATAAATAGGTGCTTAAACTCATTTATATGATTCATTTTTTTATTATTTTCAATAAAACTTAGGATTTTTTTTCTCTTTTGTAGATTCGAGAACTCTTTCTCTCATAGATTTGAGGAAATCTGGTTGAGAAGTCTTGAAAGCTCTATAGATTCAGAGTAATTATCTCATCGGGAAGATGGTGATCAACCTCACCACATCTATGTCTAAGTCAGTTTGTGTTCATGTCTACTTGAGACAATCATCGGATCAGATTGATGGGCTCTCAGACACAGCCCAAGCCTTGCCAAAGCGCCTAAAGGCCCATTGGATCACCATGGCCGACTGACATGATCACTACTAGTTTGATAGTGATATGGGTCGTGTATGGGGCCTGATTTTTAGGCCCAATTAATAAATGGGGGCAAACCCAGCCTGATTATGCCCATCGCATCTCCTGATTCTACACACACGTCGTCAGAATCTGACACACCAGCGGTGAAACATGACTCACCCATTGAGGCCCCATTTGCCACGGATGGTGTTTCGTAGGAGATTCCCGTCAGCCCAGCACATCCGTACATATCAGCCAGGTCGTGCGTGCTAACCTGTCACGTGTTCTTGACTACACGTGTGAGAGAGAATCAACACGTGTGCAAGTTAATGATGCATGAACTCAAATGATAATGGAATAACATCCAGATGCATGCCGGTTCCTACCACCCGAGTTGGGTGAGTCAACTCGACAAGTCTTCCCGAGGCGGAATCGAGTCACATCTGAGACCGTGTTTTGCAAACTCGGGCATTGAATCAGCCTAGTTTCAGGTTGAGTCATCGAGTTTTAGAACTTGGGGTGTGCCCCCTATGTTAATGTATACTGAAAAAAATAGGCCACTAAAAATCTGGTGGGCACACAACGCAATTTCACTCGTTTCTGGCATGATTTACAGCAACTTGGGGTGCCCCCCCCCCCCCCATGGTACGTGCACACGAAATCTACCTTCACGAAACAGCCACAAAGCGGATTGGGTCCTGTACCCGCTCGATCATAATCCATCCAGGCAGGCGCTCTGTGGGACCCACCGTGATGTATGGGTTTTATCCACACCGTCCATCTAATCTTCCAGATAATTTTAGAGAATGATGCTAATGCTGATGCAAATATAAATCTTAGGTGGACCACACCATAGGAAGTAGCGGTGACAGTGACAGCCACCGTTGAAACCTTCTAAGGGTCCACCGTAATGTTTATTTTTCCATCCAACCTGTTCATAAGGTCACATAGACCTCGATGAAGGGGAAAACAAATATCAAATTGGTCCAAAACTTCTGTGACCACAAAGAAGGTTTCAATGGTAGACGTTCAATCTACCACAATGCAGTGTGGTCCACTTGATCTTTGGATCTATCTTATTTTTGGGTTTAGCGCTTATAACTATGTCGCTGAATGGACGGACGGTTTGAATATAAAACGAACATAATGATGGGCCCACAGAACTTGGTGTCGTCAATACACCAGCGAGCTCGCTGGTGTACGCTACACCAGCCAATCCGCTTCCAGCTTCCGACAGCTATTTCAGGAGGCGAAAACATCGAACCCTAGTTTTCCTGTCTTCCCAAAAGCTCTGATCTTCCCAACTTCAGGAGGCGAAAACCGCGAAACCCTAATTTCCCTCAATTCTCCTCGATACACTCCAGCTCGAACTCGCAGCACTAGATCATGGCGGACCTTTTGAAACGATTGCTGCGATCCTTCCTCCTAGGAGCCAACGACGGTCTGATGCTCACGGCCGGGGTGATGATCGGAGTCGGAGCTGTGAACAGCGATGCAAAGTCCATGATCCTCTCTGGCTTTTCTGAGCTGATTGCAGGGATTTTTGACATTGCCACAAGAGAGTTCTGCTCGCAAATTGAGGAGCGAAGGAGTGTGAAGGAAGCTGTGCTGCAGGCTCTACTGGCGGCTCTGGGGTTCTTGGTGGGCGGGATGTTGCCCCTCCTCTCCGCGACCTTAATAAAGCTGCACATGGTGAGGCTAACGGTGGTGGCTGTAATGACGGTGGCATTGATGGTGTTTGGAGGGGCGTGGGCGAAATTGGTTAGAGCACCCATGGGGATTTCTTGTTTGCTGCTGATAGGGTGGGCCTGGTTATCCATGGCTGCGAATTTTGGATTCCAGAAGTTGGTTGATTCTCATTTGGAGAAGTAGAGAAAGGTGGGCTTCTCTTCTTGCTCGTCTTGATTTGCTCCCTTTGCTCCCTTCTTCCTTTTCTTAACCATTCATGTTTTTTTAACTGCGGGGCCAGTTTAATGGTTGGATCTGATGTCAGGTCATTTTAGGACGCGGATTGCCTGGAAAGCCTTTCGCAGGCATCTCCTGCGCTTGGAATCTAGGTGGGGCTCACCGTGATGTTTGTGAGAAATCTATGCCATCCAACCGTTTTGTGAGATCATTTTAGGCTTTGCAACAAAAAATGAACGGGATCCAAGACTCAAGTGGGCCATAATAAAGCAAAAGGTGGGTAAGGAAATTCCTACTGTTGAAACCTCTATGGGGTCCACAGTGATGTTTATAGGCCATCCATACCGTTCATAATGTCATTCCTACTGAGATGAACTGAAAACACAAATATTATCCTGCTTCGAAACTTCTGTGGCCCCACTTATATTTCAACTGTGGAAGTTCAATCGTCACGTTTTCGGCCCACTTGAGTTTTGGATCCCGTTCATTTTTTGTCACAACGCCTAAAATAATCTCACAAAACGGTTGAACGGTGTAGATTTCTCAACAACATCACAGTGGGCCCCATCTAGATTCCAAGCACAGGAGATGCCTACGAAAGGCTTTCGCAGGCAATCCGCGCCCTTCATTTTAAAGGTGAGTCAGGTCCTTGATCTTGCAAGTAAATTTAACCACACATGTTATATGAATCTTCAGGTAGGGACAATATATTATAGAGATAAAGGAGCTATGGAAAGGCTTCATAGACATGCATGTGTCACTTAGTGCATGAAATGATGAGCTCTCAACAAAGTGATGATAGAATTTTACATGCTTGGTTCTCTCATGGAATATCCATTTTTTTGTCATTACAATGGTGGATTTATTATCGCTAAACATCACTGTAGCTTCTTCTTGCTTTGCCTTCAAATCAAACAAGATACTTCTAAGCCAGATGGTTTGGCAAGTAGTACTAGTGGTAGCAACATATTCAGCATCTGAGTTTGTTAGTGCAATTGTTTCTTACTTCTTAGTTTCCCATGATGTCATTCTAAATCAAAGACTGAGTGCAAGTATAAATCCTGATGTTCTTTCTATCATCTGCACAACAAGCTTAATCACTGTCAGGATAAGAGATAAGCTTAACATCACTCACATTGCAATACCTGGTTCCAAAATTCAATGTGCCATGAATATATGATAGGACTCTTCATTGTTTACTTGAATTTTTCATGAATCTTGATAAAAGGCTTACTGCAAACATTATATCCAGCTAAGTGAGATCAATAAATCCTCCAACAAAGCTTTTGTGCTCCTTTCCATTGGCTTTATCTACCCCATCTTCTAACATAACATTTTCATGTGCATTCAATGGGAGTTATTGCATGATTGCAATTAGACATTCAAAATCCTTTAACAAATCTTTTTTTTAACAAATTTTAAGAATGCTTCTCTTGGCATACAAAAATACCATTGGACTTTTGAATAACTTGCATGCAAAAAAAAAAAAAAAAAATGTAATAGACCTACATTAGTCATTTTGAATTTATACATCACAGCATTCACAAGCATCAAAGGTTCTCTTTCCACTAAGATTTATCAACTCAAAAGGGGGTTCAATGATTTTTTCCATAAAAAAAAAAAAAACTTTACACAACTTCCCATAATTTGATTGCAAGGGTAAGCCAAAAGGGGTGCCGCCTCCTTTTGCTGGGGGCCTGCCCGTTAGCATCTGTCCAATTTTGGTGGTTCTATGAGAAGATAGTCTCCATTAAAAAAAGAAAAAAAGAAAAACCATTGTATGTTTATGTAATAAATTCAACCATGCCCATATCTCTTGTGCCATAGCCAAGAATCATCAGTAGATTCAACAATAAATGCATGGATAGTGAGCTCAAAACATTTAAGAGGGAACATTCTAGTATCAGCCATTTTTACTGAAACTAACAACTACTTGTTCCTCTCATCAAATGTCCTACATTTATTTTTAGCAAAAATATCATAAAGTCTTGTCTTCATCAACCATCTTAAGCTGATTAAATTTTGACCTATACTCAATACATAACATCATCAATAAGTTTCTTATAGGATTTGGTGTTTATGCATGGAATAGTTCTCTTGCCTCGCACTTGAACTTGATTATCATCTCCCATTCGGACATGAGACCTTGTAGTTTCATACATCTGATCAAATAAATATTTATCACATGTCATATGATTGCTACAACCATTGTCTAAATACCAGGCATTTTCAACACATGTAGTAAAACATGAAAGAATGCGATTTCTTCATCCATTTTTCAAGATTCATTTTATTTTCATGAAAATTTTCTTATTTTTTGTCTTATACCAGTAAGGTTAGAAATTGAATTAAAATACAAGTTTTACATTCCAATTCATCCCAAATCTTACACAACATTGGTATACATTTAAAATCCTACATTGTTGATTAGAAATCTGATTTTTGGGGACTTTTTAATAATTTTTCTAAATTTCCAGCAAAATTTTATTATTTAAAATTTTTTATATTAATGCTATTTTTTTTTTTTTTGAAATATATGTTTATTTCATCCATGTGCTAAATGGTGGTATGTTCTTAAATTGTTTTAAGAATTGTAAAAATAAATCATTGTAGAAGTATCACTACCTTTGTGAAATTTTAAAAGGTTCATAGGGAAGTCTATCTTTGAAAGTTCATATCATGGTGTAGATCACATATGATTTTAAGAGGAATTCATACATTGTGTATATCAAAACACTTGCAAATAGTTGAACAAATTTTATTTTATTTTTTCTGATAAAAAACATCTTATTAACTTCAACACTAGATCATTTTAGTATGGAGAAGTCCAAAACTCTATATAAAATACTTCCTAATAAAAGCCCTCAAAACTTCTAAAGCATAAAAATAGTTGGACAACTTAATATCCTGTAGGTTAAAAATCACAGAAAGCAAAATAAGTGGGGCTTTGCCACCTTTTGGTTGAAAGGACTTAAATAACAATTGGTATCTCTTGGTTCTACCTTGGTCTAGGTGGAGTGAAGCATGTCAAGATTGTGACATTTTCATTGGAAGATAGGTGGTTGTTGCTTGACCATGCTAAATGAGTCCCTCATCTTGATCCGGGTGAAGTGAGCAGATTCTCACCCATTTTTAAGTGACTATTTATGATAGGTATTGGTTTTTACTGAGTGAAATAATGTTGAGTGAAGAGTGAAGTTGTGTGCACTGAGTATTTGGTTCATTTGTTCCTCTCTTTTCCATTTGCGAATTCTGAATAATTTCTTTCTAATTGTCAAATGTTTAAATCATGAATTCCTTTATAATTATCAGATTCATATTTATATTGCCTTGTATATAGAACTATTTACACGAGCTCATGTTTATGGATTTTATGTTGATGAAAAACCGCAGACAAAAAGGCAGGTGGAGTTGCTTAGAAGTTGGCCCTATGAAGCTGATAATATTGATTGTTTACTTGTTATGGATATAAAGCTTCAGTTTAAAGACATTTGAATACTATTTTGTTGTGGTGTGGTTTATGTAAATATTTAAAATAATTGTGTGAATGATATTTGGGTTTTACATTTGAATAAAATAGTTATTTCAATTGTAATATTGTTTGATGTAATTTTGGAGTGTGAACACTAAAAATTCCCTTAACTAATAGTTACCGCCCTGAACTCGAGGCCATGTTTAGTGTTAACCATGGTCATGGATTTGGGGGGCGTGATAGTAAATTAGTAGTTTGATTTGTTGATTCGGATTTAATGACTTATTTATTTTGGCATGTGAATATGGACTTTATTCATATCGAAGATAATATTTTAGAGTTTTTATATTATTGTTTGTATTTTCGATAGAATATATGTGACTGTTGAATGCGTTTGTATAAAATATGTATTTTATGTAGCTCATACCTTAGAACTTTGAACTAAGGTTGCTGTACTTAGTTTTTAAAATTTTTTGCACTTGATAATCTGTTAAGGTTAAATATTGTTATTTGGACTATTAAAAATCATTTTATTCCAATGCATTTTGAGAAATCCCTAACAATCGTCGCTTAGTGATACTACTAGGTTAGTAATATCTAAGTAACACCCCAAAACCATCCCTTACCATGGAAGAAAGATGAGCACACTGATAATGTATTCCCTCATCCCATCTACTGTAATCAATATCTCTATTCATGCTCATGATCAAGGTGATAAAATCACGTCATTAATTTTACATCATACCATTGTGTCATGTGGGAATATGTACTTTTTAAATTGATGTTTGTGAGAAATCCACCCCGTTCACCTGTTGTTTCATTTCATTTCATTTCATATTCCAAAAAATGAGGCTGATCCAAATCTTAGGTTAGCCACACAACAGGAAACAGTAGGATTGAATGGCAACATTGGAAATCTTGAGGACCGATATTAGCAATGGAATTGGTTTTGGGCATGGATGGGGTGGATTTCTCACAAACATCAGTGTGGGCCCTAGCATTCGGTCAGAATTTGGGTCTAACGTCAATTCATTACATGTCTTGGTAGCTACAGATGGTGGAGTAATAACTATATGCCAGGGCCCACTTGGATGTTTGTGAGAAATCTACCCGTTCATCAGTTTTTTCATCTCATTTAAGGGAATATATCTGAAAACAAGGCTGATCAGAAGCTCACGTGGGCCACACAACAGGAAACAATTGGGTTGAACGGCACTGCTGAAACATCTTAGGGACGTTGTGGGGCGCACTTTGAACATTGGCTCTGCCTCAGTTCTGGGTTCGTGCCTTAAAACGAGTAGAGAAAGCAGATGGAAGGGGTGAATTTCTCACAAACATCAAGATGGACGGGGAGGAGAGTTGGTAATTCCTGGAGGGGTGACACGTAGAGGTGCCTATCTTGATGTTTACGAGAAAAGCATCCTGTCCGTATGTTTTTCCAGTTAATTAGCCTAATTTTAGGGCATGGACCCAAAATATGAGGCAGATCCTAAGCTCATCTATACCATACGACAGGAACAGAGGGATTGAATGGTTGAAACATCTTAGGGGCATCCTAAGGCATACTTTGAGCATTGGATATCCCTCCTTTTCGGGTCCATGCCTCAGAATGATATAATAAAACAGATGGACGGGGTGGATTTCTCACAAACATCAGGGTGGGCCCTTATACGGTTGGGAGTTAGAGTTACTCAAGCGAGGTTGCCTTACATGCAACTCACGGCATGCAGGCAATTTAATACTAACAGTGAAAACTGTTAAGGCAGGCAGCCATACTACAAAATAAATAAATAAATAAATAAAGAAAAAGAAGAAGAAGCGATTGTCATATGCCTAAAAATCATCACATTTTTGTTAGCAGTATTATGTATAAGAGATTATATTTTAGGGTGTGTTTGGTCGCATATCAAACGCACCAAATATCATGAAATTGATATTTTGCGTCTAGTCAAATTGATTAATTATGAAATTTCATGATATTTGGTGCAACAAAATGCACCTTGTATAACTATGACCTCTGATACATAATTATCCTTACTAATATGAGATGGATTCATTTTAAAGTACTGGCACCCAAACAGGCCTTAGAAGTTCTTTGAAATGATTCATTTAAGACTGGTTTGTTTTCCCGTTGTTACCTGTAAATACAGGTAAATGGGTAATTATTAGATGATTACATGATGATGCCTCTACTCCTGTTTGGAAGGGCCAGCACTGAAACCTGTAAGTAAAACACATTAGTCATACAATCGACGCGACCCACTGTCATGAATATGTCTTATCCACACTCATCGTCCATTTTACCTACTAATTTTAGGGCATAAATCACAATATGAGGCAAATCCAAAGCTCAAGTGGACCACACTACATGAAACGAGTAGAACTGAACACTTTCCATTGATAACTTCTTGGGGCCACAAAAGTTTTGGATTAAGCTGGTATTTGTGATTACCCTTCATCCATGTATATGTGACCTTATGAACGGATTGGATGAGAGTCACACATCCTTGTGGGCCGTGATCCATGTTTCATCTTTCAATGGTGGACGTCATTACCCCTGGTTCCCTTGAGCTTATAATCTGCCTCATTTTTTGTCTCATACCCTAACATGAACTGGTAAAACAGATCAACGGTGTGGATCAGCCACATGCATTATGGTCGACCCATGGATTTAATGGAAGGCAATCCATGTTTGATTACATGCATGCCATCATGGTTAATTTCCAATGCGTAAATAAAAAGGTCACATCCCTCTCTCGATCAAACAGTACCGGTGAGAAGTTATTATTGCTTATTTAGGTTTAATCTAGTGTAATTTATAGTCTCTTCACTCCACAGAAAAAAAAAATTTATAATGTAAATTGAAAAACATGCAGGCCTTAATATTTGTTTTAATTGTTGTAGTGGGAAAGGAAGATGGAGAAAGATGTAGTACCACCATCAGCTGCAAATTGTCGTCTCATGGTTTGAAGCAGTGGCTGGATTTGGGTTGGCGAAGACATATACACACAACGCTTGCCTCGTAGACAATCTTGAAGCAGTTCCAATGCTTGAGAGACGCCATCACAGGGCAGATTTGAGCAATGAGCAGGAGCTTGAGAAAAGGAGTCCTCCGGTGGGAAGGGAGAGGGGTCGAGAATGAGGTTGGCGGACCATCACTTGAGGCAGCAAAAGGCCCTTGATCACCTGCCGTGAATGATCTAACCCATTGCTGGAGACCCCAAAGAGGCCTTCCTGAGGGTGTTTGGCTCTACCCAATTTCATGAATTGTGAAATTTCATGAAATTTAAGGGTCTGTTTGATTTTTTTTATTCCCTAACGTCAATGAATACTAATTATTTCAATTTATGTCACTGTAGCATCTCGATGTGAAGTTGACAGGCTATCTGTAGGCACTCGTCTCTATACCCAAGGTGAAAATGCACAAACTGTGATGTATGTGAGTTATCCATGTCGTTCATCCCGTCCACCAGCTCATTTTAAGGCCTGAACCGAAATATGATGCAGATGCAAAACTTATGTGGACCACACCATGGGAAAAAAGTAAAAATTGAACGCCTATCGTTGAAAACTTCTTAGGGGCCCTAGAAGTTTTGGATCAAGCTGATGTTTCTGTTTTCCCTGTATATCCATGTCTTTGTGACCTTATGAACAGAGTAGATGACAAATAAATATCATTATGGACCCTATGAAGGAAATGGCTTTCAATGGTATACGTGTTTAGGGCAACGGTTCTTATAGTGTGGTCCATTGAACTTTGATTTTGCCTCAGTTTTGGGTCGTATCCTAAAATGTTCTAGTATAAAATGAATGGACGGCATGGATAAGTCACATACCTCACGGTGGGGCCCATAAATTTAAGTCAAACTCAGCAACTTCCTTCTAGATGGGTTTTGAAGGTGGTGAGGATATTCAAATAAATACATCAATGTGGGCCCTATAGTAAGGGCTGTACCGTGTTGGGTGAGGCTGGGCACAACTAATCTGCTCCACATTTCTACGGGGAAGAAAAAAACGAAAAGAAGAAGTCCAACACCGGTTCAAGTTCAGCAGACGCGCTTAGGATTCAATTGATTATTGGAATGAATGACTTTTTGTATACGGAGAGTTTTGGCACTTCTGCAGTGTGACGCGGTTTGGTTAGTGACACGGACGCGGATTGGCTGGTGACCTTACTACTAGCAGCCAATTGTTCGTAGTCGTGCTCTGTAGGCTCCACTCATGATGTAGGTAATTCATCCGTTTCGTCAATTTATTTTTTAAAATTTATTTATTATTATTTTACACACCTCATACCCATCCATGCACACACACCCCTACATTCACGCCGTATTGAGATTTCACCATCTAACCCCAAACCTTGTGTGTTGAAACTCTTGGGAATCTACCACCAAGTATGAGCCCAAAAGTGAGATAGTTCTAAATCTCAAGTGGAGCACATCACAAGAATAGTGTTGATTGATTTCTCACCGTTAAAAACTTCCTAGGAGACACAAAAGTTTTGGATCAAGTTGACGTTTGTTTTTTTCCCATCATCCTGACCTAATCAACTGGTTGGGTGTCAAATAAAGATTACAGTGGGCCCTCGGAGATTTCACTACTATTTTCCTATGGTGTGGACGACTGAGATCTCGATTTGTCTCATTTTTTTACTATCAAGCCCTAAAATGATATGGGAAAATAGATGGACGGCATAGATAAAACACATACATTATGGTGGGGCCAACAGAGCATTGAAGACTAGCCACTTGGCTAGTGGTAGCGTCACCAGACAAACCACATCTTACCAGTACTGACTAGTGCGAGCTTGCAGTGGAGAGGGCGCTACCGAATTCGAGTCCACTGCAAACGGACTGGGATTAGTAGTGACACCTCCATGGTTGTCCAGCTCAGTAGTGGAAAAGCTCTATGTGCTCTACCATGATTTATGTTTTATCAATGCTATCTATTTATTTTGTAAGCTCATTCCATGGAATGAGCAAAAAAACATTAGACAAATTCAAATATTAGGTGGACCACGTCATGGGAAATAATGATGATTAGATGTCCATCACACAATTGAAAGCTTTTCGCGTGCCAAAGAAGTTTTGAATCAGGCTGATATTTTTGTTTTACCTTCATTCAGGTTTTTGTTACTTTATGAATTGGTTGGATGGCAAATAAACATAGTTGTCAGCCCTACGAACCTTGAGCAATGGCTTCATTATCCCCCCTTGTTCCTTGTTCCTGAGGTGTGGTCCACCTGTGCTTTATCTATGCCTTATTTTTTTGTCCCATGCCCTAAATGAGTTGATAAAATGGATGGTCAGCACATAAAATATATACATCATGGTGGGGCTAACAGAGTTTTACAATTCCAACTAGTACTGAGCACAGTACTGAAAAAGTTCCGTGTGTCCCTCCATGATATGTGTTTTATCCACGCAATTCATTCATTTTACAAGCTCATTTTATAGAATGAGCTAAAAAATGAGGTAGATCCAAATATCAGGTGGACTATGCCATGGGAAACGAAGGTTATTGAATGCCTACTGCTGAAAGCTTATCCATAGGCTAAGATGTTTTGAATCCGGCTGATATTTGTGTTTTACCTTCGTCCATGTTTATGTTACTTTATGAACAGGTTGGTTGACATTTGCGTGGGACCAAGGAAGTTTTAATGGTGGCTTCATTATCCCTGCTTGTTCTTGGGTGTGGTACACTTAGGTTTTATCTCTTAAATCATTTTTCATCCCATGTCCTAAAATGAGTTGATTAAATGGATGGACTACATGTAAGACCTCATTAGGTGGGCCACGCATGATCATCAGTTTAGATCATGATCGTTAGATTATTCAGATTTAGTGATTCAGTGGACCCCACTACAGTTGTGATCATCACAGATAGGTTTGGAACATAAGACTTGAACTATGGTCTTAATACGCGGTTATTAAGTTGGATATGGAAACCTGCAGTGTGGAGACTTTAGAGGGGAGAAGTGTGATGGATAAGCTTCTCTGGCCCTCTACTCTATAAATATATGTCTTGGTCCCCTCACCTACACATAAGAAAAAACCTTAGTCCCAGTGAGAGGTTTTTGTAAGGTGTAAGGTGCGGAAGACCAAGATTGATCTCGGCAACATCACGACATCGGAAATGTCTTCCCTACAAGGTACGGATTTATGATTATAGTTAAGAATCTGGCACAGGCGTAGACGTGTAGAGATTGATCATTGTCTCTCTCACAAGATACCTACTCTGAATCCACGAAGCCTTTAGGAATCCTCAACTGAACTTCTTTAAATCCACAAGGGAAAACTCTTGAATCCACGATAAAAGAGAAGGTAAAGCCAAGCTTTTATTAAAATAACGAATAATGAAGATGATTAACAACGAGTTTAAAAGGGCTTTTATAGCATAGAAAACCCTAAACAAAATCCTAATTGCATAAGAAAAGATAACTAGTTAAAAAAGGAAACAAAAACTGAAAAATCGCGCAAACTGTACAAGTCTGTTGGTGGCACCGAAGGTCACCTTAGGTCACATCTACACCAACCGAAGTAACCTTTGGTGGCACCGAAATTGGCCAAAACTTCATGGTGCATGGGGTCCCGAAAGCCCAAATTCAATTGGATCAAAAGAAACTTCGGTGGGACCGAAAATTGTCGAATTTCTTCTACTTTTCCTTGATCTTTTTCCTGTCCATCTCCTCCATGATTCGATCCTCACCCTCGATCCGAGGGATCTTCCCCTACATCAGTCTCCCCCACTTAAATAAAACTTGTCCTTGAGTTTTACCTCAAGTTATGGTAGTGATCCGAGTTCATCTTCTTCCACGGCCTTAGCTTGTGCTTCGTGCCCAGATTCTCCAACGGACTTGGTTGGCAATATCCTTCCTCCGCCAATCCCTTGTGTAGTGCAGCAAACTCCGCTGTCTTGTTCTCAACGTGGACAAGGAAAACTACAAATGGATCTACCATATCGTTCGTGTTATTGAAGATCAGCTCCGTTTGAGAAAATCCAACATCATGCACAAAGAACAAATCTACAAGAAATTCATCATCCATGATCATCTTAAATTCTGGTATTGCCAGCACGACATCCACTAGGACGTCTATGAATTCCAACACAACGGGATCCCAACTTCTGAGACGTCTATAGGATCTTCCTCCTTGTTCATAATATTTGGAATAACGATGATCTCCTTCATCTTCTTAGACCTTTGAATATTTTATAAGACAATGGTGGATTGTACCTCTTGTCCTCCTCTTCCATTGCTTTAACGTCGATCAACTATGCAGATTCTTCATCATGATCTTGAATCGCCACGAAAGAATGCTCCTCCGTATTGTAAAAGTTTCAGGCAGTCTTCCTGGTTCTGCAAGGGCGATAGATGTATTATTGGGGAAGTTGGAGATCTGTGGCAACATTGCCTCACCCAAATCTTCATCGTCTTCAAGGAAACGAGCCAACAACCCTCATTTCATTCTCTACCATGAGCGAATTGGTGGTCTTCCTTCTTGCTTCCGACAGTGTTGAACGTGCTACCACCAATCATAAGCGTAATCCATCAACTGGAATAATGCGATTGAAACTCTCATTTCTTTTAGAATTCGCATGTAGTTGAAGAAATATTCAATTCCAAATAGCCATTAGTCGATGTGACCCTGGCTATTGAACATAAGAAGATCTATTGCCCTCTTACAAGGTTAATAACTTTAATTGATTAGTCCAGCGACCATGGGAGGCTGAACATTACCTTGAACATATGCCAAAATAAGCACATCCGCAAGACAGTAGAGGGGTGCTTGCAACCCTTGCATGGTCTTCTGCCTCTCCCAATAGAAAGCTTCCATTCTTTCCGATACATGTTGAATCTTTGGATCACTATTCCCAGGATTTTTGCCCTTGCCATTACAAAGAAAGATCAGCCCAAGGGGATTCCTCGATCTGATACCAACTTGGCACAAGCGTAGACGTGGTGAGATCGATGATCGTGTCTCTCACAAGATACCTACTCCGAATCCACGGCCTCTGGGAATCCTCAATCGGACTTTCTTGAATCCATAAGGGAAAACTCTCGAATCCACGAGAAAAGAGAAGGCAAAGTTAAGCTTTTGTTAAAATAATGAATAATGAATATGATTAACAACAAGTTCAAAATAGTTTTTATAGCCTAGAACACCCTAAACAAACCCTAGTTTTGTAAGAAAAAAAACCTAGTTAAAAAAAGGAAACAAAAATTTAAAAATCACCAAACTGTATAAGTCTGTCGATGGCCCTTAGGTGGCACTGAAGGTCGCCTTAGGTCACACCTACATCAAGTTAACCAACCTTCGATGGCACTGAAATTAACCAAAACTTCATAGCGAACAAGGATCTCGAAAGCCCAAATTCAATCGGACTAAAGGAAACTTTTGTGGGACCGAAAATTGCTAAATTTCTTCCACTTTTCCTTGATCTTCTTTCTGTCCATCTTCTCAATGAATGTCTTCAATTCTCACCCTTAATCTGAGGGATCTTCCCCTACATTAGTATCTCCATTATTAACGCAGAGATGATTCGATTGTTCCGCAATATACAAAATAATAGTTGGTATCAGAGCCGATTATGCATTAATTTTGAAGACAACTTTTCTACCTCATCATAGATTCAATTTTGAAGACGATCTTTTCCCAAATCCAAGCCCCAGTGGAACCCCATCAGGATGTCAGATTTTGGGTCGGCCCTCATTCAAATGCATTCGAATTTCAGTTTAAATGTTTGATTCGTATGCCTACATCATGACAATTTGAGCCATTGTTGGCAATGGGTTTTTCCAAACCCTATATCCGTAAGCCCATCCTCAAACTAGGCTGTGAAAGCAATGAGTGCTACTGGTTTTTCCTGTTGGGGCAGCCATGACAGAGCATGGCACTAACAAAAAGGAGAAGCTCGTTGCCGGCTGCTGCTGTGGATTGAACAGGGGGAAATTGATCGATGACCCACTTGTTCCTCCTTTGCAATTGACGACCGCCAATCATCTGGGTCCAATTAAGATGATCCTTAACCCGTCGGAAGCCATGGCCTTTAGAAAACATAGATCTGTGACCATCGTCTTGTCTATGAATGCCGGCAGCCTTGATAATCAGTGATCGGTCAAGGGTCACATCATCTTCCCCCACGCCAACGACAACAACTGCGATTAGGGCAGTGTGGAGTGGAGTGGAGTGGAGTAGATAGTGGCTGCCTTAGTTCTTTCATAGAGCAGTGGCATCCATTAATGGCAGAACCCTCCTCCGTCAGTGCGTGCGACAGCTAGGGTTTGTAGCCTGGTTCAGGCAGTGAATGGAAAAGGAGGCTGCGGCTAAGGATTTCGACCCTTGCTATTACAGACAGGTGCAGCCAGGGGTTTCGATCAGCTGAGGAGAAGGGAAAGGGGTGGTGGTGGTGGTGGCTAGGGTTTCTACAAGTGGTAGGGAGGATACTGCGGCTAGGGTTTTGCTCTAGTAAGGCAATGTTGCTATTATGACTTTGCTTATGATGGAGTTGGGCTAGGTTATAGAGAGTCAGGCCCAATTTCAGCTGATCTTGGGCCCAAATTTTAGGGCATGTTTGATGATAATCCTTGGCAAGTTTTGATTGTGTTTTGGGCCAGGGTATAAGGCCTGTAGTAACATACTCTATGGACCTTTTAGTAAGTCAAAATAGGCCTGGCTTCAGGCCTGTTAATGTGTTTCTATCGGGCCGGGACTTAATCAACTTAATGTAGGATTTGGGCTTAAATGGTGAGTATCAAAAGGCCAAATCATGGGCTCATACTATGTTAAATTAAGCCATGTCTCATGGGACTACTTTATGTTCATACTAGGCCCAATCTTGTACCTAATTATATATTTATCTTTGAATCTTTGGGGCCCGCTTGAATGTTCGTGCCTGATTATTATGTTTGTATTCAAGTCAATTGATTAGGCTCTATCTGGTGCTGATTATGGACGTGGTCTTGAACCTAAGTTATCCTATTTCTTTAGATTTCATGGGGCTCACTTTGGATACTTGGGCCCAACGTCCAAAGAAGATGATTCTAACCATTGAAATAATTCTACTTAGTCCATCTCTTTAGCACAAGTAAAACTGATTATGGCTTAAATAGATGGTCAGTGAGTTTCACTGTTAGATGGGACCAAGTATTCGGTATTCATGTGCAATATAGTATTAACTTCTGATTTGGCCTTAAGTAGGGCCCATTTCCCATTCATTTTTCGTTGATATTCAAGGTTGACCATTAAGTATTAATCCAACCGTCATTCAATTAAAGCTGTTTTTAGCCTATGGGCGATCAGCATCAATTGTATTTTGGGCCGAAGCAGAACTCTTGTAGAATTGCCCGGTTTTGGGCAGGACCATGTAGCAATCCATGAGTCTGAGAACAAGGATTGGAGCTAGTTGTGTTAGCTAACAAAGTGACCTCAATCGGCGAAGATTTATGTCTAGACTATTAAACATGGAATTTAGTGACTCTCTATTACGAGATTGCATTAAGTTGCGTTCGCATCCACTGCGAGCGGTGGTCAAAACAAAAAGGTATCACCGTTTGGAAGAATGTGAGCAGAATGAAGTGATTGGTGATTGTGATATAAGTCTAAGGGACTCATTTCACCCAAAGGTGATGGAGCATCTTAGATTTATTTCACTAGCATTGCTCAGCTTCATGTTCAGTAAAGCCTCATGTTACAATTTCGTGATGATACGTCATACTCTTGTCACGATTTGATGAATATGTCCCATCATCATTCTAGGTCATCTGATTGAAAGGCCAAATCAATCGAATGTATATACATGTAGAATGTTTGTGATTTATGTTCATGCATTATTGTTATATGGGACTTGTTTATTAATGTGAGTTTTATGCTTTGAATGACCAACTATGATTGTTTTTAATGTTTCAACCCAATTCAATTCCATACCTTTGCTTATTGGGTTTAATTATCTAAAATGAAAGTCGTCGTTGTGAAATAGTCCTAGGTTGCATGGACTTGGACTTAGCCTTGGAGGATACAGAGCCTCTCATTCCATCTGACTCCAGTTCATAATCAGAAAAGACTTACTACAAGATCTGGACCAAGTCAAATAAGATATGTCTTAAGATTATAAAGAACTCAATTTCTGAGACCATGGAGGGTGTCATACCCAACACCGAGTAAGCTAAAGAGTTCCTGACTGAAATAGAAAAACCATTCCAGAAATCAGATAAGTTAAGCTGAGTTCACTTCTACATAAACTGACTCAGGCTACCTATAATGATTAGGGAAACATTAATTAGGGAGTACATTGGTGGATTGTTCAATGTGGTGGCAAAAATCCGCACATTGGGCTTTAAGATTGAGAATGAACTCCTGATTTTCTAAGTTCTAAACTGCCTCCATCCACAGTTCGGTCAATTCCAAAACAACTACAACACTTCAAAGGAAAAGTGGACATTGAATGAACTGATATCATAGTATGTTCAAGAGGAAGAGAGACTCAGAAGGTTGAGCAAGACATAAAGTGTGCACCTAGTAACATCTGGTCAAGGACGAAAAGGCAATAAGAAAAGGAAGCACAATTCAGGAAAGTGTTCTACGGGTCCTGCGGGTGGCAATGAACCTAACTCTGAAGGAGAATCAAAGAAGAAAATGAGAGGTCCTAAAGATAGTTGCTTCTTTTGTAAGAAGCCTAGTCATCAGAAGAAAGAATGCACAGAATTTAAAGAATGACTCGTTTCTAAGAGTAAGAATCAAGCTTTAGTCTGTTTTGAATCAAATTTATCTGATATGTCCACAGACACCCGGTGGATAAATTCTGGTGCAATTATTCATATATACAATTCCATGTAGGATATGCTCCAAAGCCGAATGTCAACTGATGCAGAAAGATCGGTCTATATGGGAACGATGTTAGAGTAGACGTGGAAGCTATTGGAGTCTGTAAACTTACACTACCAAAAAATGAGTTTCCCTGACGGCCTTGCCTTTTTTCTCGACGGCTCGGCATTTCTGACGGTCTAAAACCGTCGGCGAATGTCTATCGGCCGTCGTGAAAAACTACCCAAAAAACCTTCCCCGACGGTCCCGCCTTTATTTTCCGACAGTTTTTAGCCGTCGGAATCGCCGACGGTCTGAAACCGTCGGCAAACGAAAATATGCTTCTTTTCATAATTTAATGAAACGCACTCACCTTGTTATCCTTACATTGGGGCCCACCTACATGATTTAATGTATATCCATGCCGCCCATCAATTTTAAAAGCTCATTTTAGAGTTTTACCCCAAAAAAGGAGCCAGGTCAAAACCTCAAGTGGACCACACCGTATGGAGCCATATCCATGCCGTCAATTGTTGATTTTAGTGTTGCCCACTTGGACCTTCAATCTACCTCATTTTTTGGATCATACCCTAAAATGATATGTAAAAATGGATGGACAGCATGGATGAATCATATACAACACAGTGGACCCCTTGATCCCTGTCTGTCTAGACCGTCTGTTTCTAGCACCCCATTCATCACTCGAATTGGGGTGTGAATTAGCTAGGTGTTACCCATGCATGTAACAGATTAGTGGGTGTTACCCCTACCATGGGGCCCACATTGATGACTTTTTATATATCCACACTGTCCATCCGTTTTCTATGGACCATTTTAAGATGTGATACCAAAATTTATAGAGAGAAATTAATCTCAGGTGGATCACACCACATGAAATGTTGATTTGAGTGCCTCACCATTAAAATTTCCAAAGGCCGGCCCATTATAATGTTTCCTTAATGTTTATTTGTAATCCAACCTATTGATAAATGTCAAGAAGATCTGTATGAAGGAATATTAGAAAGATAATATTGATCCAAAGCTTTTGTGGCCCGCAACAATGTTTTTAATGGTTATTCATCACTCTTTCTATTGGTATGGTCCACTTGATATTTGGATCTTCTTATAATATTAGATCGATTCCTAAAATGAGATGAAAAAATAGATGGATGGAATGGATATACAGAAAAAAAAAATCAAGGTAGGCCCCACACGGTAAAGGTAACACCCACTAAGTTGTTATCTTCTAATTCAACTACAACAAATTGTAGGTGTTAACGGCATGCGGTAAAAGAACACCATCAATGACCTATTTTTATAGCATGCACCAATCTAGCATTGTTAAAGATCCACTTTAATGGCATTTACTAATTGAACACCGTTAAAACACATTGTTGAATATCTTATATGATGGTTAATTTGCATATCGTCTTTGACCCTGCCACTACTGTAGCAGGTACTAATCGGTGCTTGTGGGGCCCACCGTGATTTATGAGTTTTATCCATTAAACATGCCTTAAACATTAGAGGGACCTAGGAAGTTTTTAATGGACGGTGGACATTCAATCGCTAGTGTTTCTTGTGTTGTGGTCCCACCTGAGATTTA
>PVNU02003551.1:0-142487 GCA_003013855.2 Liriodendron chinense | reverse complement strand
GTCGCTGGAGACTCAGACCAGTCGTCAGATATGTCTGAGTTGAGGCAGTGAGCTGGCTAAACGCTCTGGACCATTCACGACCGGTTGTCCGACCGATCGTCCGACCAGTTGACCGTAGTGCGGGATTTGAATGTTTGCGCGGTTTCATGCCACATGTTTCTAATTCCAGGTTTCCTCTTATATATATGTTTCTGTTGGGGTCCCAAAAGTCAAGATCCTTAAAACAGGAGTTACAAGTGTACAATCCGTCCCATCACTGGGTTTAGGAGCAGTGCATCAGCAAATTCAACAAAATTCACAACGCACGTCAGACTTTGCCAAAAATGAAAAGTTAACCCAGCGGTGGGCCCCACCATTCATCATGATCAGAACCCTCCAAATTTGGGAGGGTAAGTTCAATCATGAATAAATATAACCAGTGCATCAGCATTCATTGCAAAGCGGGCCCCACAAACCATCATTTTTGTAAGATAATCACAAATAAGTACGTCAGCGCATCCAGAAATTCATGGTCAGTGCATCATGAAATTATTTATTTTAGAAATGGATTTCAGGACGCACTGACCCTTAGCACATCCAGAAATTCACCCAGCGCATCCAGAAATTCAGACAGTTTTACAAAGTGAATTTCAGGACGCACTGACCTCAGCGTATCAAGAAATTCACCCAGCGCATCAAAAAATTCAGGAATTTCAGGACGCATTGACCCTCAGCGCGTCCAATAAATCAGGCATTTTCAGTAATTTCAGGACGCACTGACAGCCAGTGCGCCCTAAGAATCAGCATTTAAATTAAGGCATTTCACGATGCGCCGAGTGATTTTCTCGACGCGCTGACATATTTGCTCGACGCGCTACACGTAGCAGCATCCTATTGGCCGACTTCCGGTATTTTTGGGTATAAATACCCCTCTTTTTACTATTCATGACGATGGATCTAGAGAGAGAGAGAGTTGTGTCCCTTGGGTATTTTGAGAACCCGCCGAAATCCTTTTTCGGTCACCGGAATTCCCTTCTGATGGACGGAATCCTTCACCGAAAATCCCATCTCCGACCACAGCAGGTTCGGCGATGAAATAACTTCAAATTGCACAAGTATACCAGTGCATCATAAAAATCAATCATTTTCATAAGAGAGTTATTTTTCGACGCACTGGCTCCAGCGCATCACAAAAATACCCTCAGCGAATCTGAAAAATCAATCGTTTATGAAACAAGTCATTTTTGGACGCACTGACGCCAGCGCATCACAAAAATAGGCCCGTGGATCATGAAAATACATATCTTAAACAAAGCCGTTTTTGGACGCACTGGCCCCATCGCATCACAAAAATAGGCCCGCGGATCATGAAAATACACATCTTAAACAAAGTCATTTTTTGATGCACTGGCCCCAGCGCATCACAAAAATAGGCTAGCGGATCAAGAAAATAGAATATTTTAACAATCATTTTTGGACACACTGGCCCCAGCACGTCAGTAAAATCAGGCTAGCGGATAAGAAAAATCAGCACTCTAAACATCCATTTCAGCACCTTTAAATCTTCATTTTGTGATGTTTTCGGGCCCCATTTGGGCATATTTTGGATATTTTGAGCATTTCGGACGCAACGGAGCAGTCAAATAACTCATCCGAATAATGCAATGAGCAGAATGCAAGCCTTCAGAGTCCGATCCGATCTAATGCGATGAATGAAATAATTTCTCGGAAAGAGGCCGCCAGTGCCCAGAATCATACCATTGTATCATCATTACATGTACTATCATAACATGATTTGAATTCAGGTCCGAACTAAGCAGATGAGACTATGGTTAATACGATAAACCATATAGAGAGAGTTCTAAACTGTTACACGAATTTGTTAAAGACTGACACTTCAAGAACAGTCGATACCCTACCCATTCAAACGGCATCCGCTGGTTGAGCTGCTCAGGTACATACAATTGCAGATCGATCCTTTCCGCGGTCACCTGTTACAAATGACGGGCGCAGGCCCAGAGTCGCACCCCTCGGTTAAAAACCCTGACAGTCTCAGCCCGGATCTCCGGTCAAAACATGGGACATAGACATCTGACTCGTACGAAGATGAATTAGTCCATAACAAAACACAACAAATACAGGTCTTTACGACCATACAAATACAGGTCTCCACAACCATACAAACACAGGTCTCTTCGACCACACAAATATAGGTATCTACGACCATGAACTCTGAGACTATAGTCATCGCTGACTAGTCTTCTGCCTTTTAATCAAGGGTCATCGATCATTCGATGTAATTAATGACTCGTGCCAGACCATGGTACAAGATCTCAGGATCTCTGGAATAAAATTCACCTTGCGATATTTCTTCTCTTGTATACTTTTGTGAATGCTTGTGATTGTCTATGGATGTTTCTATATTCAGAACCCCAGAGCAACAATACACAGAAAACTGCGCCTGAGCATTTTTCTAGTTCTAACAGTTTCCTAATCGTGTTTGGAGTTATGCTAAGCAATACCTAGGTGATCTAAATGAGATTAGGGTTATTGGGAGAGGATTGAGAGCTTTTGTGTGCCTTGTTCATCTTTGGGATCTACTCGAATAGTTCTAGCTCTTTAATCATTTGTTTATCATAGTGGAGGTGTCGCTTCGTGCTGTGGTTTTTTCCCGCAAGGGTTTTCCACGTAAAATTTGTTTGCTTTTGCATTCGTGTGCTTGTTTGGTTAATTATAGATTGTTTGATCTTCTTCGATGCTTCCGCTGACCGAATTTCCAACAATAATGTCTTTCAATGGCAGTTTGTTGATTTATGAAATCTTTAGAGTTTCGTTTCTTTTGAGTGAGGCGGATTGATGTGGGGAAGCCTGATAACAAGGAAAGTAGAGTTTCGTGGTGGTTCGCTGATGGATTCTAGATCTTAGGGTAACGATTGCCACACAGGAGGGAAGGCGTGCCACAGCTGGTTTCTCTGCAGATGGGATTAGTTTCAATTCTGAGCGTTGGTAGCTCTAAGTAGGATTGATTTCGGGATCAGGATTTGAAGGTTTTGAAGATTTGAGGGTGCGGCTTCTTGGTAGCATGCGTTAACCACGCACGTCGTTGGTTTTTTTTTTTTTTTTAAATGAAAACTACCAAATGGATATTCTAGATAAAATCAGTGCCTAATTATTCTGCTGTGAGTGACGAAAAAGGGGAGAAGTGGGAGATGAAGGTAGAACTTCGGTTATGGTTATACTGTGACATGTTGCATCGCACGTTGTATTTTTTTTTTTTCTTTCTTTTGTTTAAAGGATGAGTCGGAATGGCGAGATCGACCGAATGAACGGTTCAAATTGGGATCCCGAGCTCACCTTGATGTAGGGGCGATGTCGGTGGTGGGTTCGGAACCCACCCTCTGTGAATGAAAGAGGAAGAGAGAGAAACTCGAGGGGCGATGGTTCCATTCACCATGACGTGCCCCACATCGATGACATGGCAAATCCATTCCGTCCAACAACTTTTCCTAATCATGTTAGGGTATGGGCCCAAAACTGAGGCCAATCCAAAGCTCAAGTGGGCCACACCAAAGGAAACAGTGGGATCCTGTCTCTATTGTTGAAATTCAAAAGATCAGATTGTTACACTCTCTCTAGTCCTCTACAACTACAAGCCTTTTTTTTATTCATATCAGGCGAGTTTTCTTTAAATTCGTATTTCAATTATAGGTTACTGCATCATGATGGGCGCCTCTTCTGTCGTCTGAAAATGTAAGAAGCATACCACAATCTTGCCGAATATCATGCCATGGCTACTGCCTATTACGAGATCATGCTGGTATCATACCTTTTATGTGATATCTCCGTCTCACATCCACAACCTGCTCTACATTCTGTGGCAATAAGGCTGCCTAACGTATTTATGTGAATCTCATCTTTCATGGATGAACTAAACAATCGAGATCAATTGTCATATTGTTCATGAAAAGATTTAATCTGCATTGATCCACACCACTCACATCCCAACCAATCAACAACCCACTGCTCTATTTACCAAGCCTCTTGGCGCTTCTCAATTTTATCATCTTAATCGCAAGTTGGATGTTCTTAATATTCACATACCTACTTAAGGGGGAGTATTAAGAAAAAATGCAAATTAATTAATATTATCCAGCTAATAGATTGATTATTGATTGATCTTAATTGATTTCCAAAATTATGAGATTATGTCCAAATATATTGTATCATTTTTATATACATACCCCCTTTCATGCACAACCGAAAATAATCACAATATAAAGAGAACATATCAGATAAACCAACAAGGGATAAGTAGTTGAAATGGCCAAACCCAACGGTCACAGTCATGACATAGCTTATGAATGTAAAACACTTGCCTAACCAGGCATATCCACGTTCTCGTGGTGCGACTATTCTCTGTCGTGGATAGATGACTTCATGTGGATGAACCTCACCCCGTCCATCAGGTGCGTGAACCGGTTTTTGGACGGATGCAGATTGCCTGCGAAGCCTTTTTTTCGCGGGAACTTCCTGAGATGGGAAGCTTGGTGGGGCCCAGTGTGATGTTTGTGAGAAATCCATCCGTCTATCCGTTTTTCCAGATCATGTTAGGACATGGGACCACAAATGAGGCAGATCCAAATCTCAAGTAGGCCGCACGGCAGGAAACAATGCGGAGTGATCGTGATCGTCCACCATTGAAACCTCCCTGGGTCCACCGTGATGTTTATATGACCATCCATACTGTTCATAAGGTCATTCCTAGTGCGATGAACTGAAAACACAAAAATATTAGTGTGGTCCAAAACTTGTGTGGCCCCACGAATGCTTAAATGGTGGACGTTCACTCCGCGCTGTGCAGTCCACTTGAGAATTGGATCTGCCTTCATTTTAGGCCCATATCCTAATATGAACTGGAGAAAACGGATGGACCGGGTGGATTTCTCACAAACATCACGGTGGGCCCCACCTAGCTTCCCGTCACTCGCAGGCAATCTTCCGGAGCAAAAAAAAATGGGGCCGTGGACGGGCGGGTATAGTATCCAATGCGCGTAGTCACCTGGGTAGCAGTTTAGATGATTCGTTCAAGTTGTGTGTGAGGTCCAAAGTTGTGTTTATATTCCATCCAATCCATTCATTTTACTATAAGAAGAAGGATGAGTAGATTCATAGAAAATAAGGACATTTCAAGACTTATGTGGGCCACACAACATGAATTTAATAATCTTCATCCGATCCACACAACATGAATTTATAATTTTTATTCATGATGTGGCCTACCTAAATATTTAAATGAAATTAATTTTAGGTTCCATAGTGTAAACGTGGTGGAAAACATGATAGAAGAGGTGGATCGGATGAAGATTGTCCCCCCACATGGATTTCGGTTCGTTGTAGGCACGCCCTCTCTACGCAGGCGAGTGGAGTCCGTCGAGATGTATTCGAGCAAACCTCTGTTCAAAGAGCATGGCCATGTACACAAATGCCTCTAGAGTGTCCCACACAGTGCCAGCAACCCGAGCCATTTTATTATATCTAAGCCATTCATAAGGTGGGCCCACTAGATAGATGACCTAACCATGAAATCAATCAATTCTTATGGTCTATATTCAACATACACGTGGTGGTGCACCTGATAAGTTGATTGCCCTGATTATTGGGCCATGTAATCCATATGGTGGTCCCATCTGATGAACGGTACTGATGTCCCGCAGGTCACATGGTTCAAACGTATGGCCCACGTGTACAGGTGCTCGTTGTTTATAAAACTCTAGAAGGATCTACAACATCAGCTGCCGTTCAAAAGTGAAACTACCTCGTAACCTCACTTTCCACGTGGCTTTCTTATTTTTCGTTGGTAGTTAACGGTCCATCATCCACTACAAATTCATTCTAATCAATCTATCATAGTTCCAATTTATATGTGGGAAGCTAAGTGGGCCCATCTACTATTTTAATGGACCATTAGATAGGAGACATCCACCATGGAGGACATATGTGTCCAATTTCACCCTGATCAGATGATCTCAGCCATTCAAATAAGGGCATAGAAAACTGATGGTAGGACCATTTTCACTCAAGCTGTCCATTTTGAATGCCCCTAATCGTATGGCTGTGATCATCTAATGATAGTTATTGTTTGACCCATGTACAATCTCCATGGGATTCGTCTTATCCAACGGTCTTTGTTGATTATAAGTGGGCCCACTTTTGTCGTCTATTAAGTAATTCTAAAAAATGGCTAAGTCATTGTTGACCAATAAAAACATTTGGCAGTATGCAATTTTTCTTCATTTCAGCCGTTGTTTGTCAATGGCGTGTGGATTCAATGGTTGATATGCTATTAAAAGTGAAGGAGAGGATTTATATTATATGGGGTTCGAAATCATCACATCTGGCTTTTAACTACAACGACTTGATGGCAATTGGAAGGCCTTTTCTCTTCTACTATATCTAACGTGTGCCGTGGGCCGCCCACCATGTTCATTTGGTGGGCCCCACCATTAATGGGAGTTACCTGGAAATCGACCTGATTAATTGGACAGTTCTAACATGCTGGTTGGCCTGCAGGTGGGCCGTCGAAAACAAAATTAGGCAACGGTGCATCTCCACTGGGCAAGGGTCTCAAGATTTGGATGGATGGGATTGCCTCATGGGTGCAAGTTTTGTGGAGTGGCCATCCATGATGGGCCCACTGAATCAATGGTCTAGATCAATGCTCAAAGAGTGGTCTTCTGATGGTACGGTAAATTAATGTATGGGACTTGCAATTACTTGTGTAGGACCTACATGATGATGGAGTGTTTAAACCAAATGTGGGCCTTCCATTTCCTCTTGCCATTAATTGGATGAGTAGGATCATGACGGATGTCGACATCACTGAGGGTGAACAATTTTTAATATGATTGATACTAACGTTGTTTTTCCAGGCATTGATTGAAAAGCTAGGATCATTCTTTTACTAAAAGGGACGGCCAATCAAGGGTGGGACCCACATAATGCAGAATCTGAATAAATTTCGATTGTCCACAGCTATTGGAAATGTAATTGCCACCTACCTAACTTGTGACAGAAATAGAAACTTCTCCTACTACCGTTTTATTCTTGGGTGACTCTAGAAACCAAGCCGTTTTATTATTGTGAAGCTGATACGTATCTACCTAGCATTATATTGGTATCCAAGAAGTGAATAAAGTGGGGGCCCCACAGTGTTTATGGGGATGACTTGCCCGAAACAGACTGGCATCGTTCATTACTTCTGTCCACTTGTGTGGCCAACCATATGATTTGACTAGCCATGACTAAAACTCACCCACGTCCTTATGTTCTAGAACGAGAGGTTGGGCTAGATGCATGCTGTGTACTATCCAACCTTCTGATCGGTCATCCTTTGATGGGTCCCACACGACAGGGCCGCTGATGTTTGCATGGGAATCGGTCCCGTTCAGACGCTGTCAAAAGCAAATCAGATCGCACCCAAAATTTAATTGTAATTGGGTCAGGCTCATCCTGTCTGATCAGAACGGACACGGCCACACTCGGGTTTAAGAATGGATTATGGGGCTAAGATGTACTCTGGTGTCGAGCTCGATCAAGTCCAGCTGAGGCTGGGTAGACTCAGTCGCCTTCAACTCATCCAAGACTTGAAACAATGGTTAGGCCATCTTAGCTCAACCTGTGGCTGGTGCAACTTGGTTTCAGATAAACCCGAACCCAACTGACCCCACCCATGTCCTGGTCAGTTGGTTCAGCTTTTTAGGGTCTTTGGGTCAAGTCGGAGTTGGAAAACTCCCAACTCAATTTAAAATGGGGCTGGGTTCGAATTGACCACATGTATTTGAGTGGGTTCGGCTGGGTCCAATCTGGTCCGGTCGGTTTAGGTTTGTGTATAGATGAATTCGGGTTGGACAACTCGGTTGAAATTTGTGTCGGATTGGGTTGCGGTTGGGTCCTATTGAGGACGGGTCAGGCTCGAGTTGGCCCTCAACCTGAGCCAACCCACCCGAGTTGCACCGAGATGGGTCTGGTAGAGTTCAAAACGGGCCTGACCCATTTAATTAAATGGGCCACATTTTCTAACCCAAGCCCAACTCACTACCTATTAGCTTGCAATTCTAATGTAGTGATGGGATTATTCTTTATTATGATTTTGATTGATCCTGTCCTTTATGACGTCATGTCCTTGAAGTGTCACGCTCGTGACATGATCGGACGGCCAGCATTTATTGCGGTCTCTATCATAGTCGGTGGTCCATTGCACGTTCTGAAGACTGATTGAGGTTTGTTTGCCAACCACCCTTCAACATGATGGGTGTTCGGTTCATACAAGTGGAGCCCATGGTTAAGAAATCCAGACCGTTGATTGGATGGTCCCCGACAAGGGTGGACCATTCGCCAAAAATCCCCAGATTCAAAGATCCTGCCATCCAAGATATGGCATTCCTTTGGTCTTTGATAACAAAGGTAAGATTTTTTTTTTTCTCATTTAGGAAATTTTGGACCATGGCCCTTATCTTGGGGGACCCATCAGATCAATAAATTACCATGGGCCCCACTTCCTAGAAATCTTCCCTAATCATGCATGAAGGATGCTTCCTATGGTGTTTGGAATATCAGTGGTTGGGATTTTGCAGGATGTCCATGTCCATGAAATGTATGGCTCGTGTTGCACGCTAGTTCGAATTTTTCTGTGGCCTACATTGCAGTCTATGGTACGCGCACACGTTTTAAAGTCTAAATGAAATTTGTAACCACCCTTTTAATTTCTCTCTAAACAGTCTAAAGCTCTTTTTTTCTATTCTGACAAGTGGGCCATTGTTGACTAAAATCCAGACCATTGGTTTGTTTTGTCCAATCATTGATGGGGAGCCTCCTGAAAATCTCTCAAGTTGAATGACCCAACTGTCAATATTAGGATATTTACCCGTTGAATGTGGACGGTTGAATTCATCTTATTAGCCGTCCATCTGCAGGAGAACCGGAGAGATTTTTGAGACATAGGGTATCCATGGTTGGACACAACAGATCAAAGGTCTTGATTACCCGACTATGGTTCCACTTGGGACGACCGTGTGTAAAGATGAGGGCCACGTGTATCATATAATTCCTCATTAGCAATAGGAATTTGCAAGTCGGTTCTTTGGATGGGGGACAAAGACAAGGTTAATTCCACTAATCCATCTCATTACTTAAGTGCTCTTGCTACATTAGAGTCACTATCGTGCCTAGTGCAAGATCCAAACCGTTCATCGTGTGGGTCCCACCTTATGAATGCCTAGGAAAAAAATCAGGCTGGTTAGCTAGCTTACTAGGCTATATGTGTGGGAAAAGAAATATTAAATGGACCATAGGGTCCACATTAAATGATTTTGTATAGCCAGAAAAATTGTGAAGGCAAGCCTCACGTTTTGATTTGCGATCCAACATGTTGGTAAGGTCACACAGACATGGATGAAGGGAAAATACAAATATCAGCCTGATCCACAACATCAGTGCCCCCCCCAAGAAGTTTTTAATGGTTGGCATTCGATCCATACCATATGGTCCACTTGAGATTTGGATCTACTTTGTTTTTGGGACCACGACCTAAAATGAGTAGGAAAAACTGATGGACGGTGTGGATATACTACACTTTGGTCAAGGTGGGCCCGACAGTCAGGGAAACATGCACTAACATGTTACCCAGTAACACCTAATCCGCTCCCTATCATGGAAAGTCTGTCAACAGTTGTCACTTGTCCCGGATTCGGGCTCGGATCGGGTCCCAGCATTCCTGTATCCACCTGTATCTAATGACCCGTCTATTTTTTTTTTTCCTCAAGAGGTCAAGAATCAGACCGATCCATGACTCAGTTGGGCCACATGGCATGGACAGGTCCAACTAACAATTTTGAGCCATTTCTGGGCTAATAAAGGATTGCTTATGCTGTTGGAAAATCATTTTTTTTAGACAACCATAAACATCCCATCCATGGCCTAGAAAATGAAAGGCCATAAAAAAAGGGCTCACGTATGGTTGGATCACATCATATGATTTGCGTGATTATTGCATCATAGCTCAAGAAATGTATGACGAACGGAGTGAACGGTCTGGATCACTTGTTTACAATCTTTAAGTGGCTTGATGGAGCCCACACAACTATGGATATGCTCGTTTCCCTGCATAAAATATACCAACGGTGGGTATCTTTCTAACTGTAATCAATCCTGACTGTTCATTTTCTTAGCAATTATTCGGACATTTAGAACCATTAAATTAAAATGATTCTTGAGAGTTATAGTCAATAAAATGTGGATTTTATATCATAGATGGTCCAGATCAATGTTCATACCTTCTGGAAATATAATTAATGCCCATAGCTTCTCCTAACCGTTGATCAAATGGCTAAAATTGCCAAACCAAAGTAATTAAACATGATGTACGGTCTAGATCACTAGTTAGAGTTTTCAATATGATAAATCCAGGCCGTCTATTTTTGGGCCATTGATTGGATTGTTAGAATCATCGAATGGCCGTTGATGGAATTGTTAGGTCTGTGCCTTTCAAGACTTTGTTGACAAGCACGTTATAGGGTCCACCATGATGGATGGCCAATCAAATGGGCACCTCCCAAATTATGAGTGAAGCTGCCTGAGTTTTGGGATGGCCAGTACCTGATGAATGGCCTGGATTTTTCCGACACATTCTACATTGACACGTGTATCATCCTAGCACTCCTGACATTTTGACCTAAAATACCAAGGTATGATGTAGGGGTAGCAATGGGTGGGCTTGGGCTCTTATCAGGCCCAAGATGGGCTGGGCTAGAAATTTAGTCCTGGTGTCCATGCCGGGCTGGACCCATGCCAGTGATGAACGGTGCAGCCCATTAACCCTGTTCTAAATCGAGCATCTTGCTGAATAGATGGGACTTAATGGAGTGATTTAACGTTTGTGTGGGCATTTAGTGGAGCTTGTGCATGATAGCTGCAAGTAACAATCCTATGCAAGTAACAATCCTATACAAGAAAGGGTCAATTGCAAATGTTGGATGTCCTAGTCGGCGTGAATTGGGGGTAGGTCCTACGGTGTCCATGAATCCAAGTTGGGTAGTGACGTAGGGAGGACGTGGGAGGTAGATCATTATCTTACTTGCCAATTGGCTCTCGTTTTCACGAGAGAAAATAAGAGAAAAAAAAATTTTAATTCTGAATAAATTGATAATAATTGATTGAATACTTAAAACAGAATTACAATGCATATAAATAGAAAAATAAATCTAGGTAAAGTATTAAACTCAACTCAAACTCAAACTCCTAGAAAATCTGAAAGTAAACTCATGGTTTTCCGCCAAAAATAGAAAGTTTTCAAACGAACCCAACCATGTTATTCTACTAATTATTTCAGGTCATTTTTATGTTGGGTACAAAGTCTAAAATCATATGATCAAAAGTTATGATTGAAACAAAACTTACTATAAATAATAAAATTTAAATAAAACTAATTTATGGACAACCCGGCATAAGAGGGTTGGGTGACTAAAGTAGCCCAAGCTACCCCAAGATCATATATTATATGTCCAAAAACTAATTCTGGATTGCGAGATACGACTAGTCCTAATGGTCCTAATGATCCAGATCACTATCGACCTCGACCGAACTTCTTTTGGTCCATCTAGGTGGCGACCCACTCTACATCAGGTGGGCCATGTAGTTCTCATACACTTATGAGTGGCTGGCTCTCTTCTATTTGCCAGTCACCTCAATGTAGCTGCCACATGCACATCCAAATTCAACTTGGATCGATGTGTATGGTCTCTCTTCGTCCATCCTTCTCTTTCTCAACTTTGATAGGGTGAGATGATAATTCCAACCCACATGTTGGTTTGACTCATGGTATGGAGCCCACTTGTTCACTATCAAAACTGAGTCAACTCGGGCGAGGTGCATATGACTCGTATGATTCATCAAACCATAACAAAAGTACATGTGCCGATCTAGAACATGTGTATGAGATTTGGACTTTCCATCTTGTTTGTGTGGTAGTCTCTCATCTCTCTTTATCTCTCCTTTCTCTTACTCTTTCACCCACACTTTCTTTGTATGGCTGTTAAGCCTAGTTTCTCTAGCCTCTTTTGTAAAACCCTTTCTCCTGAGGTGTGGTCTATATAAGGAAGAGCATGAGTAGTAGAGAGGATAACATTTTCCTATGAGTAAGACGTTTATTGTATAGTAGAAGTGAGAGATAAGTTTTTTTTTTTTTTTTTTTAAACATGACCCGGCCCGAACCCGAACATAACCCAACTCGGCCTGACCAAAAGCACCCAAAGGTGCTACTGGTGTGTCTCAAACTTGAGACCAGCTAGTTGATAAACTCGGATTCAACCTGCCAGGCTACAAGCCCTTCCAAGTGAGAGATAAGTTTTGTAATTTGGTTTTTCTTATTTTCAGTGAAGGAAAAATATTTGGATTACTATTCGATGAAGTAGGCATATTGTTGAACTTCATAAATCTTTTACTGCTCATCTCTTGTATTTGGAATTATTTGACTTTTTGACGTTTTAGTTTTATATCTTTCCTTATGTGATTTCGTGTTACTGGCATCAAATGTTTTCGGATAAAATTGTACAATATTTGAAATACGGTCTTTAAAAAAAAGAAAAAGAAAAAAAAAACGTAGACCAAAGTTTATCAATACCCAAAGAATAATTATCATAACTTGAGAAAAACTCAATTCAAGAAGAACCGGTTAAGACGGGTTAATATTGTTGGGCTTTGACGCCTCAAACCTTCAAGCATGAAGACCACCGACCGGCCAGTCGGTCACGTTAGAGATGAAGACAGCAGTATCTGGAACGTTTTTGGGCCATCCGGCTGGCCGGCCGACTGGCCGGTGGGGGGTCCGACCGGTCGGCAGTTTCCTTTTTGGTCTAGGTTTCTTGCACGGCTTTGCACAAGGAGTTTCTGATTCCGGTTTTCTCCTATTTAAGGAGATGTAATCCGAGATTAGGGTTGCCGCCTATGGGCCAAGGGATTGAGAGGGTTCTAAGGTGAGAGAAAGAGCTAGGGAGGAAGTTTGGAGTTCTCTAGGTTGAGGGAAAGGGATGTATTTGTCCTCCTCATGTGAGAATTAGCTTCGGGTATCTTGGGATTTCTCTAATGGGCTGTGATCCATGGTTTTCTTCTGTAATCTCTTGTAACTTCTGATTCATGGTGGATTGGTGTTGCTTTGTGCCGTGATTTTTTTTTACCCTTGAGGGGTTTTTCCACATAAAAATCAGATTACCTTCTTGTGTGAGATGATTTGCTTGTTGATTGCCATTGTGGTATGTTCCTCGCCTGCTTTGATTACTTCCGCTGCTAGGCTCCTAACCCCAACAAGTGGTATCAGAGCTAAAGTTGGGAAGGAGGCAGAGAGAATCTGAGGTGAGACATTAATGACGTCTTCTAGCATGAGATTCGTTGTGGAGAAGGATTCCGTGAAAGAAAAATATGAAAAGCAATCGGTGTCTATGGAAGAAGTAGAGTTGAAGAAGGTGGATCGGTACGCCAATATCTCAATCAAGTTTGTCGATTACGATCGGATTTGATCGGGAGCACTATTCATGGTGGAGCTGCGGGATCGGCAGCGGAATCCACGGTTGCTTGTATGTGGCATGCGAGGGCCACATGAGCGAGCAGATGATAAAGGTGCGATGATGAAGTCGATGAGGCATGAGAAGTGGTGGAGCTATGACGACGACGAAGTAGAGATAAAGATGGTGCGTGGCGAGGTGTTGCATAAAGATTTGAGTTGTGGTGGAGTTTGTTGGGCTTGGACGCCTCAAACCTTATGTGGATCATCCATCATATGGGCCCCACCTTAGATATGGGCCACTCATCATTAGGGACAACCTTTGATTTGAATTGTCCATCATGTAGGGCCCACCATTATTGATTGCCCATCACGTGGAGCCCACCTTTAGACTATCCATTATGTGGGCCCCACCTTCAATGTAGGTTACCCATCTGCAAGGCTCACCTTGGATGTAGGGTCATCATCATTAGGATTTAGGGGCCGACCTTTGATGCGGACTGTCCATCATATGGGGCCACCTCAATATGGGTCATGCATCATGTGGGGCCCAACTTTAATGTCCACTACCCATCATGTGGAGCCCACCTTTGATGTGGACTGTCCATCATGTAGGCCCTACTTTGAAGTGGGTTGCCCATCATACCAACCCGGTTTGGATGTAGGCTTTTTATCATTACGCGCCGGTCTTTCGGTCTTTCATGTGGACCATCCATATGTGGGTCCACATTAATATGGGGTCATCCATCATGTAGGGCCTACCTTTTATGTGGACTGTCCACCATCTGAGCCCCACCTTCAATGTGAACAGTCCACCACGTGGGGCCTCTTTTGATGTGGACCATGAGACAAAGCTTCCTTTTATGTGGACGGTGAGAGAGAAGTAGATAAGTTATAAGTTATAAAACTAAAAAAAAAAAAATACTTACTAAGATAAGTAGCTTTTGGTACATAAGATACTTTTACAATGATGCTTCCTAAATAAATTTAAATAAGAAAAGTAACTTAATTACTTAACATAAGTTAAAAAGTAACTTATTTGGTGGTATCTAAATGGGCCGTCAATGCCAAATAACAAGTTTAGATTTAAAAACTTTTTTCAAATGATGTGAGGGTCAAGACCTAGTAGAAGAAAATCCATTATTTTGAGTTAGCCCGTTAGGTAATCTAATTTCTGGAATGATATAAGAATGATAAAGATGAAAGATCCAATTTCTTTTTACTGATATATCAGAAATTTATTCTTTGAATTTGGAAAATCTTCCAATGATCAAAATTGTTTAAACAACGGGTCTTGCTTCTTATGGTGGATTATTATCATCAAAACCTTATCTCAATTAATTGCTTGTATATCCATTTAACAAACGGGTCGGGTCTAAATGGATTGAGTTTGCGTACCTCATAGGGTCAATTAACCAATATAATAGACTAATGTGTAGTGAAATATAATAGATTAATGTAATAACGAAAGTATTAGCACATATCAACCTTACCAACCATGCCGAACCCGCTTGAGTTGGGCTTAGGTTAAGAATTCCCAACCCGAAGTTGGGTTGGGTTGGATTAGGTTAGCGTCAAGGTATAAGAAACTTGGGTTGGCTTAGGGTTGGGTGCAACCTGACCCAACCCACCAGACTTTCTGCCCTAACAATACCTTCAATAACAACCTGTTATTTCCATTTTATTAGATTAGTAATTGCAATCCAACTGGATGGTGCATCCAAACGACCCATAAATGTGACTTAAACAATTCTAGAAATCACTATCAATGCCATTCATTGCATGAATTTTTACGAAATTGAAATGTGTATTTATCTCGATCATGCAAAATTATAAAAGATATGCAATAAAAATAAGGACGAAAAAAACAAGCATGTACATGTACATGGCTACAATGCACCCACGAGTACAATGAACCTCATGTACATGCCACACGTGTGGCACATATGTGCGAGATCCAATCCAATCCATCCATCATGTTGGTCTAACTTTTGATATTTTCTCCCTCCAAAAACGAATCTAGTCCAGTTGGCATGTGGACCTCAAATATTGGAAACAGGTGAATGGCTTGGAGAACTTCATCCAAGGTTTTCGGAGCCGTTTATTTGTTTGGAGAATTGTGGCCCACCTGACCAGTAGATCAATCTGATTATTCGTGTGGGGTAACAATATGGCGGTGTCATACTAACGGTTGGATTGGATCTTGGATCTATCTTGCGATGATGGCACGTGTGGCATGTACATTAGCTTCATTTCCACTTTAACATCAGTCGCTTTTGGAGAGAGAATTTAGTGTGGGTATTTTTTTGGGCCCACCTTTTGAGCTTTCTTTCTCAGCTATTTTATTTGGCTGAGGTTGTTTGGAACTCTAAAACTCGATTGCTTTTCTACCAACTCCAACTTTCTATGTTAGAGATAAGGCCAGTTCCTCAACAATACAAGACCTTGGAATAAGGGGCCCACCAGGATGTTTTTACGGCATCAAACCTGCCTATCAAGGTGGCCCCACCATGACAGTTGGATCGGCAAAAATCGAGCTATCAAACCATCATGTATCTGCTGCATGAATTTGGAGGTGTTTGGATGGTTGTCCATTGTTATGTATAGTCTGGGCCACTAACCAAGATTGCTTTGATGTTGTACTCAAGCTGGTGCAAGAATTCCTCCTAGGCGTGGCAATGGGTTGGTTTAGGGTCGAGCCAGGGTTAACCCAAGTCTGGCTCATTTATTAAATGGGCCAAGAATTCTGACCTGAACCCGTGCCACAACCCATTTCCCTGCAGTTTAAACCACCCCATCTAAAATTTACCAAAGCCAAGCCCAATCCAACCCATTTAAGTGTAGGGCTGTAAATGGTCGGTTTCGGGCCGGGTTTAGCCAAAACCAAACCCGCCCATTTACTAAATGGGTCTGGGTCCAAAATTTAGACCCAGACCCTTTTACTAAATGGGCGGGTCCGGGTCCGGTTTGAGTCAATCCATCAGACCCATTTATAAATGGGTCCGGGTCTGGTAGGGGGAGATCCACCCAGACCCATTTATAAATGGGTTGGATCTAATGGGTCCAGGTTTGGATCACGTATGCAAGCATTTCACAACGCTTAAACCGGATCTGGACGGGTCTGGGCTGGACGGGTCCCTTGAAACATAGACCAAACCCGCCCACTTACTAAATGGGTTCGGGTCGGGTCGGATCGGGTCTAATATAAAGGAAACTAGACCCAGACTCGTTTAGCAATTGGGTCTGATCTTGGACCCAAACCCGTACCATTTAACAAATGGGTCGGGTCTGGGTCTGGGTTGGGTCTTAATGGGTTGGGTCCGGGTGCCCCATCGGGTCCATTGACCCATTTACAGCCCTATTTAAGTGTAACTGGGGTTGGGCTTGATTGAACCAACCCGACCGAGCATGACGACACTTGGGTTTAAGAATGGAATTTGGGGTTGGGCCTGATTGAGCGATCTGGTCACAAAGCGGCCAACATCCGAGCTGTCCAAATGGGTGTGACCCACCAGTGGTCTAAAAACAGGTAAAAAAATTAGGTGGGCCACACCGCGACATTGAGTTGAATCATCAGTTAACCATTGATTTTGATGATGTGGTACATCTTATGAATAGCGTACAGACCTTTCACATAAATGATATTCAACGTGGGGCCCACCTTTTACAGGGCTTGGATATGCCATGCACGTGATATGATGGCAAAAAAAGGCAAGGCTGCATGTGAAGTTTACGTACAGACTCACGTAATTGTTGAATTAGTATAAAACAGTATACAGTAACCTAATTAAATTGGGACATCCCCCACTGTTTCTGGGCGCGAATTAGGTGTTACCCCGGGAACAGCTTAGTGGGTGTTACCCCTACCGTATGACTCACATGGATGATATTTTGTACATCCACGCCGTCCATCCGTTTCTACAGCCCATTTTAGAATGAGGTTCCAAAATTTATGCAGATCTAAATCTCAAGTAGACCATACCACTAGAAACAGTGTGATTGAGTGCCCCGCCATTAAAAATTCCAAAAAGCTCATCTTAAGATTTTGGTAATGTTTATTTGCAATCCAATCTGTTATTAATGTCAAAAATGTCTTGATGAAGGGACAATATAAAGATCAGATTGATCCAAAATTTTGTGGCCAACAAAACGTTCTTAATGGTTATTCATCACTGTTTCTAGTGTTATGGTCTACCTGAGGTTTGGATCTTATTAGTTTTTTGGATCACATCCTAAAATGATATGAAAAAACAAATAGACCGCGTAGATATATCCACACGCTTAGGGTAACACCCACACTAAGCTGTTCCCAGGGTAACACCTAATTCGCGCCCACTGTTTCTAATGATATGGCCCACTTCAGTTTTGAATTCCCTCATGTTTAGGCTCGTGCCTTAAAATAAACTGTAGAAACGGATGGACGGATTGGATATACACAAACATCACGGTGGGCCCCACACATGCGTAACTCCCCACACACAAAAGTACGTCCTACGTTGTTTACTTATATGGGGCCACTGCAATGTGCCTAGATATCCACTCCATCCATCAGTTTGTACTTTGACATCCACTCCCTCCGTCAGTTTCTCCAAATTATGTTAGGACGACATGAGTCCTAAAATGACATTGGCCATAAACTCAAAATGATCTCGCCAAGTAGATCTGCCTCCGGTTAGGCGACTGGTCATCAAGGCCAAAAACCGTCTAGAGAATTTTGTCCTGAAATCCCCCATATTTGACCGATTGGTCGCCATCCATGACCGATCAACGGCACCTGTTGCAGCAAGATTTGAGGCGTTGGATTCCAACATGGGTCAGGTTTGGGTTAAACCCACCCCACCCATTTGTATTTATTCATGGGTTGGGAAGATGATTCAGCAGCACCCAATACAAAATCATAAACAATATGTAGATACGTGCACATAATGTATGTATGTTAGTATGTATCCACTAACTGGATCGGGTTAGCCCCTAGTTCCATTCTTAAACTCAAGTGTGGTCATGCCAGATCGGGTTGGGTCAATCTAGCCCAATACGATCATACTTATTGGATTGGGCTGGGGTTGTAAATTTTAAGTGGGTTGGGTTAGAGAAGGTACACAGCCAGGATTTTCCTCCAGGGGCCATAAAATGATCTCTCTATATGGTTGGATAGTGTGGATACAACACATCCATTATATATGAAGGAAACAGTGAGAATGGAAACCTTCTGGAAGTGCACCATGATGATTAATAGGCATGCAAACCGTTCATAAGCTTAATCCCACTGCAAGGATTATCTCATTTTAGGAAATTAGTCCAAAAATGAGGCACGTCTAAATCTCAAGTAGACCACACCACGGGAAACAGTGTTGATTGAACTCCCACCATTAAAAACTTCCTCAAGCTACAAATGCTTTGGATCAAGCTGATATTTGCATTTTCCATTCATCCTGATCTGTGCAATCTAACAACAGGTTAGATGAAAAATAAACATTGCAGTGGGCCCTAGGAAGTCTTTAATAGTGGGCGTTCAATCACTACTGTTTCCTGTGGTTTGGTCCACCTAAGATTTGGATTTGCTTAAGTTTTGGATTCATGCCCTAAAATGAGTAGGAAAAATAGATGGATGGCGTGGATAAAACGCATAGATCGTGGTGGTTCCCACATAGCTTTTCCAGGAGCACACCGTACTACACTACGCAATCCGAGTCCATTCAAAACTGCTGTATGTGGGTAAGTGCCGTGTGCTATACCACGCAAACCGGGTCCTATACTTGGCAGGAAGTTCCCGTGCTGGGAATTTAGGTGTGGCTCACCGTGATGTTTTTGAGAAATCCACGCCTTCCATCCATTTTGTGAGCTCATTTTAGGAAGTGAGATCAAACATTAGCCGGATCCAAGACTCAAGTAGGCCGAAAATGTGAGAATTGAAATTCCACGGTTGAAATATTCGTGGGTCCACAAAAGTTTTGAATAAGGCTAATATTAGTTTTTTCAGTTCATCCAAGTAGGTATGACATTATGAACGGTATGGAAGGAATATAAACATCAGTGTGGACCTAGGGATGTTTCAACAGTAGGAATTTCCCTACATACCTTTTCCTTTAGTGCGGCCCACTTGAGTCTTAGATCGGACTAATTTTCTGTTTCACCTCCTAAAATGATATCAAAACACTGATGGACGGATTGGATTTCTCATAAACATCACGGTGGGCCCCATGAAGATTCCCAGCGCAGAACTTCGTACAACAGGCTTCCGCAGGAAATCCGCGTGTATATATACACACAGACGTACACACAGACGTACACCTATTATTTCTTTAGAAATCAATCTCTCTCTCTCTCGATGGAGAAGCTACCGGACGGTATTATGGTCGACGTGCTCTCAAGACTCTCTCTCAAGACCCTCTTCCAATGCATTGGCGTATGCACCACCTGGCGCAAAATAGTTCTTCACGACCCACACTTTGCTAACATACACCTAGCCCGAGCAAATCAAGTTGATCTGCCCTGTCTCCTCTTCTGCCCTGCTTCTTCCTCAGGTAAGCAATCCCAGCTGTGTTTGGTCGAATTTAATTCCGATGACATTCAAGATCAAAGGCTCGACATGGTATGGACGAACTCCATTGGCATACGCTTCGATATGGATATTGAATTCACTACCATATTATCTTGCAATGGCTTGTTGTGTTTATGTGACGCTAGGAACAACAACCCCATATACATCTGCAATCCAGTCACTGGAGATCGTCTTCTACTACCAGGGTCCACCCAATCCACGGATGCTAGCTTGTTCATATCTGGCTTCGGTTTCGATTCAATAAATAATGAATACAAGGTGATACGGATGATTTATCAAAAGAAATATGGCCTAGCTTCCCAACCTGAAGCTGAGGTTTACACACTCGGTTCGGGTGTATGGAGGAGTATAGGAAGTGTTCCTTATCGATTACTAACGAACGACCGAGATCACTGTCTTTCTATAAATCTATTCCAACCGAAGGAATGGAATCACCTTAGGGCCGTAAACATTCATGAGGCTCTTCATTGGATGGCTGAGCGTATTTTGAACCCAGCATATAAAGAACTAATCATCATGGCATGGGATGTGATGGATGAGAAGTTTCGCATGGTCCAACTCCCAGTAGAAATTGGCTCAAATATGGATTACACCGGGATAATGGATTACACCGGGATATATCTAACCGCATATAATAACTGTCTTGCATTGGTCAATATTCATGGTCTGGATTCTATGACGATTTGGATAATGAAGGAATACAAGGTGAAGGAGTCTTGGAGTAAACAAGTCAGGAATGAGGTTAAGTGTATGCTTGAATGGGATATGAAGGAATCTTTGAAGGTAGAAGCTAAAATATGGAGGTGGTACGGAGGAGGATTTAAAGTTTTAAACAATGGAACAGATGAAGAAATTATTCTAGAGTCCTTTTACAATCCCAAGGAAAGACGTTTTATAAATATCAGAATATTTGAAAACATCAACCGAAATGTCCGTACTTGGTTAACATGGCACCGCGGTACAACTACTCACGTGGGGAGCTTCATTTCGGTCAACAATATTGGAAATTCATTTCATGGGCAGATGGGGTTGGGCTCAAAAGGTGTGTCCGCCGATCACATTCAATCAACTACAAGGGAGAAAGGAGATACTTGAGTTTTTTTTTTTTTTTGACAAATAAAGTAAATGTTACCGTGGGCCCTTCAAAGCGGAAATTTGCATCCCATCTAAACCGTTCATCTTTTTTTCTTTAAACTGTCCACTCTCTAGCCACCAACTATTAGTTCCTTACTGTCCGTCAAATATTTTCTTTCACTTTTTAATTTTTGTTTTTATGAAATTCTATAGAAATGGTAGTACAACTCAACTCACTGCATACACGTGAATTTCACGTGCAACCCATATTTCCCTCCATCTGGCCACAATGCCGCCAACATTCGGGCTGTCCAAATGGGTGCGATCCATCAGTGGCCTAAAAGCAGTTCAAAAAAATAGGTGGGCCATACTTATACATTGAGTTGAATCGTCAATCAACCATTGATTTTGATGATGCAGTCCATCTCATGAATTGCGTACAGAGCTTTCGGTTCAATAATATTCAAGGTGGGGCCCACCTTTGACACGGATTCGATATACCGTGCACGTGATATGATTTCAAAAAAAGCAAGGCTGCATGTGAAGTGTACATACACACTCACGTAATTTTGAATTAGTATAAAACAGTATATAGTCATCTAATTGTTAAATTAGAAAACTCTAAACTTCCATCCCCACTGTTTCTAATGATACGGCCTACTTCAGTTAATGAATTCCCTCACGTTTAAGCTCATGCCCTGAAGTAAAATGTAGAAACGGATGGACGGATTGATATATACGTAAACATCACGGTGGGCCCCACATGCATGATTATCACGTAACTCCCCATACACAAAAATATACGTCCAATATTGTTAACATTGGCGTAGCCCACCTTACTTATGTGGGGCCACCGCTATGCTCCGTCCATTAGTTTGGCAAGCTCACAATACGATAGGAAACCAAAATTTAGGCTGATCCAAGACTTACTCTGTAAATTAAAAAGTGAGAATGTAAGCAACCACAGTTAAAACTTTCCTGAAGTGCACCATGATATTTATACTGCCTCCAAACCGTTCATAAGCTTATTCCCACTGGGATCAACTCTGAATGGAAATATGAACCCGATCCGAAACTTTTGTGGGCCCATCAAGGTTTCAATGGTGAGCTTTCAATCCCCACCGTTTCCTGTGATGCCATTCATTTGAGTTTTTTAATCTTCTTCACTGTCTTATTATGATCTTGAGAAACTGATTGATGGAGTGGATATCTCATGGACGTCATTGTGGGTCCCATGTAGCATATGCCTAAAGGAACTTCTGAAGGGGTAACCCGCCTAACCTGACCCTGGTAGAAACCTGATCCGTCTCGATTCGACAGAGAAAATGGTCCAGTTCAGGTGAATGCAGCTGGATCGTTTTTAATTTAGGTTAGGGTTTGTAGCACTAATTACAACTATCGGGTTAAGGAAATATGAGAATTAACTTACCAACGATTTTGACAAAGAGTCGATACGATCGTCGGCGGCTCAAGACTACAACGGAGATGAAGCAATAGATTGGATCACAAGTCCTAAACCTTGCTTCAGACCAAAACACTCAAATCCTCAAGGTTCCAAGTTAACCTAGCTCTCAATTTCTTTCTTTAGCAAAATGAGTGTTTGTGTTGGAGAGAAATAACTCAACTCCATTATTTATCGGTCCGGGAAGATCTTAGCCATTTGGTGGGCTGATTTGTTTAGTAGGGCCCATTGGGTCCCACACAAACCAAGCTCAACCGGTCATAAGATCGGTCAAGTTGAGATCTACTATGGGCCGAACATATCCCGCAGATCAGACGTGGTGAATCAACTGCCACAGTATGATACGTGATTAACGGTCATCGTGCTACGATCAGATGAACGGTAATAGGGAATAACTTATGGATTTATTTGCGATAGGGGGCCTAAATCTCACGACGTTTCAACGGTTCAAATTCGACCACATGGACAATGTTCAAAAGGATATACATAAGTTACCTTTTCTAGATAACTTACACATCACAAATACCCCCCATTTGGAACCCAAGTTGAGGGGTTCAGCCCCTCGGCTTGGCTTAACGTCTGCATGGGTTGTCAAGCCCGCTAAGACGGAGGGCCACCCTAAACCTTTAGTCATTGGTGATTCACCCCGAATCCCACGGATGATTGGAATACTCAGGGTCCCACCGCGGGACAGTGGAATCTGGTAACAGACGGGTTCGAATCAAAGTACAACTATATGTACAGCTTTTGTGACGTCACCTCAGGTAGGTGAATTTTTAGGACGTTACAGTTTATCTATATTATTGTACCAGCTATGGAAAAGTATTTCAAAAGAAAGTCAAAGGTTGATCTACCGTCTCCTATATTAGAAAATGATGATCATGATCAAGTGCAACGTGGCTCAAAGAGAAATCATGTAGAGGTTAATTTTGTAAACCTTCCTGTAGATCTTGGTTTACGACTTCGAATTTCAGAGTACCATCCTAATGACCAAGACCTGATCCGAAGAGCATATTTGCAAAATGGTCCTTGTTAGCCTAAGAACCATAATTTTTCCAAAAAGATTATTGGAAACACGTTACGACGTTTTAATCATTTATGGTTTAATGAGTTTTGTAGCTGGTTGGAGTATAGCATAACAAAGGATGCCGTGTTTTGCTTACATTGCTACCTTTTTAAACTAGATAATGGAGAGAAAGGCAGTGATGATTCTTTTGTACTTAAGGGATTTTCTAATTGGAAAAAGAAAGAAAAACTTCAAATTCATGTTGGAGGGCCCAACAGTGCTCACAACCAAGTATATAGGATAAGTCAAGATTTGATGAACCAAGAGAAGCACATTCAAACATTTTTTTTCCAGACAATTAAATCAAGCTCGAAGTGAATACTGGACCCATCTAAATGCATCGGTTGATTGCATAAGATTTCTTTTATGACAGGGATTAGCTTTTTGTGGTCACAATGAACCAGAGGACTTGAATAATCAAGAAAATTTTCTTGCACTTTTGCAATTTTATGCTGATCACAGTGAAGCTATTAAAAATGTCATTCTCCAAAATACTCCTGAAAATCTCAAATTGACTTCACCTGATATCCAGAAAGATATTGTGAATGCGACTGTAGTTGAAACCACCAATGTTATCCTTAAGAACCTTGGAAATGCACCATTTGCTATTTTGATTGACGAATCTCGCGATGTGTCAATCAAAGAGCAAATGGCTGTTGTTTTGAGTTATGTAGATATGCATGGATGCGTAATTGAACAGTTTTTTAGGTATTGTTCATGTAAATGAAACCAGCATTGTCTCACTTAAGGCGGCAATCGCCACTGGAGCAACATTCGAAGCTATATGGATCAAAAGGATTTTGAGCGATTTACAAAATGAACAAAAATTTGCTACTTTCATTTTCTGCGACAACATGTCAGCAATTGCCATGACAAAGAATCCAGTCTTCCATAGTCGATCAAAGCATATCGAGTTACGACATCACTTCATTAGAGAGTTAGTTGAAGAAGACCAAATCAAATTGAAGTTTTGCAAGTCAGAAGATCAACTCGCAGATATTTTCACTAAGGCCGTGACTATGAAAAGTTCATCAAATTCAGAAAGATGATGGGAGTGCACAATTTTCAAATTAAGGGAGAGTGTTGAAATGTAATTTGAAAAATAAATATTTTGAAGAAATATCTAAGAGGAGTCTCCTAGTCTAGAGTAGAAGATGTCCTTTAATCTTCCTAGAATATTAAATACTTAGGAAGGAGTAGAGAATTCTAGAGCTTCTAAATCATTTATGTAATTCGTATGTAGAAACTTCTCCATGTGTTTATAAATAGGTCAAGGGTTCATTGGTGGCAATCAAGCTCAAAAGCTCAAAGCTAACAAAGCCTTGTACTACCAATTCAAGTTAGGAAATACATTCTACCAACAATTTTCTCCTCTCTCTTTGTACCTTCTTCTTCCTCTTCCCCAACAAAGATCACACGCTCAATATGGTATTGACAAGCTCAAATTGGCATACACATTGATACGGGCCTCAACTTCAATACCTTATTATCTTGCAATGGCGTGTTACCTTTATATGAGCCTAGGAACAACAACCCCATTAATTTAATTTTTATAAATAAGAAAAGAGGGGAAGGGATTAAATCCTATCCCTATTTTTTTCATTAGTCATGGTAAATCCTCCCTCTCTCTCTCTCTCTGGGGCAGCAGCAAGCCGCACGTCCCTGGCTCACCAACTTCGCAAAATTCTCAGCCGTCCCTGACCATGGTGTGGTCTACTCCACTGACTGTAACATCTTCGCAAAATTCTCAGCCGTCCGTGACCATGGTGTGGTCTACTCCACTGACTGTAACATTCAAGGTTGAAGAAGTCGGCCTAACACTTGCTCTCAACCCAGCCAATGAAGAGCCATGGTGTGAACCAACAGATGCCTCTCCATGACTGGCCCACAACCGCTGCCATGACCCACTGTACCACTAAAGGAAGGCTTGATCTTTACCCGGCCCAGTAGGTCGAACGGTAATCACGAGGAAGCTTGTAACGCACAGTTCACTCTCGTAGAATGTTCTCATAAACCTACGTCCACCTTGTCTATCATGGATGCATGCACAGCACCCTAACTGCCCTTTGAGTGGCCCTAGCTTGGAGATTTACCTGGCACATATATTTGGCCTATTGGATCATCAGGTGGGCCCAAACGATACAAAAACAGTGGAGGCAACCCGCTCGATCCACATTTTTGCTCCAAGTGATCTTGTAACTGGGCTAACCTTTTAGATGGCTTGGATGCACAATGCAGGTGGTTTCCCGGTCCATTTATGACACAGGCGTAGATTTGGTGAGGTTGATCGTCGTCTTCTAGGGCTGAAAGTCAGGCGGGTTGGGTCGGGTTGGTGCTCAACCCTAACCCAACCAACCCAACCTCGGGTTGGGAATTCTCAACCCAAGCCCAACCCAAGTGGCACGGTCGGGTTGATACATGCTAATATTTTCATTATTACATTAGTCTATTATGGTTCAATACACATCTTATATTTTGTACCTATGGCTTCATTAACTATGTATGAAGTTATTTATTGTAAAAAAAACTCACTTTTTGTAAGAAAATAAGCTAAAAAATAGGATAACTACTCCTTTAACACTCAAGCATTTCAAATTTCAAATAATGTAAGTTTACTTACTAAAATAATATAAACTAATTAGTTTACTTAACTAAACTATAATAAAATTATAAGTAACTTGCATATAAATCGGGTTTGGGTTAGGTCGGGCAACTCGAGACCTCAACCCAAGACTGACCCAAGCTTTATCGAGTTGGTGTTTACATAGCCCCAGCTTGAGATTGGGTTTGATACTTCCTGCCCAAGCCCAACCCAATGTCGGGTCCGTCACGGGTCGGTCGGGTTAGACCCGCCCAACTTTCAGCCATATCGTCTTCCTCACGGGATAACTACTTTGAATCCACGGAGCTTTCGGAACTCCTCAACCGGATCTCCTTGAATCGATGAAGGAAAAGGCTCTCGAATACACAAGAAGAGAGAAAAACTCAAGGTTTTACTAAAAATAATATATGATAGATGCTTAATAATGAAAATAAACAAGTTTAAATAGTTTAAATAAACACTAGAAAACCTTAATTGCTTAAAAAAAAATCCTAGCTTAAAATGGAAACAAATCAAAATAATCCATGCTAAATCTGAGCAGTCTGTTGAGTGTTGTCGGCCGGCCGACCGACGGAGTATGGTCGGGCAACCAACGACCTCCAAAATTGTCCAAAGAGTAAGCTTGTAATTCCGACAAGTATTGGGCGACATAGGCCCTATCAGGCAACCGAAACTGGTAAAAAATGCCTAGCAAGACTCTAGACTCCCCGGCGGACTTTCAGACCAAGCGACCGACTATGCTGAGTTCTGTCAACTTCTTTGAAATTCCTTCCTTGGGGTCCATTTAAACCAGGTATGTATCTGCAACAACACGTTCTACATCAATTTAGGTGCATTTAAAGACTCCCTTCTAACACCATGGTTGGCCAGCTTAGTATATGAAGTTTAAACAAAAAAACAAAACAAAAAAAAAGAAAAAAAAAAAAGAAGAAGAAGGTGTGACCATTATTATCCAAACCAGTCCACCCAATAAGCTAAAGCTATGTCAAACAAGGTAGAAGCGAGCTGGGTCAGCGTTGCCGAGCTATTAACAGGGCTAAGAATAGACCAGGCAAAGCCCGTCTTAGTAATCGGGCTTTAATTTCATGACCATACCCGCTCGACAACATGATGAACGGCCCCTAGGCCAATCCAGGCCACAGTAATGGGCCTTACTCATTTATCAATTGTGCTTGAAAATCAAGACCCATGCTCCCAGGTACACATTGCCCCATGCAAACCCGTTTCATTCATAACTGATAGGGCTGAACCCGCCCTAGTGATGAACAGCGCAGCCCGTTGGCCCTGTTCTAAAAAAGAGTTTTCTTTCGGGATGCTGATTTCCTGCAAAGCCACTTCCTGCGATGGAAATCTAGGTGGTGCCCACCATGATGTTTGTGAGAAATCCATGCTGTCCATCAGCTTTGTGAGCTCATTTTAGGACGTGTGAACGAAAATGAGCCGGATCCAAGACTCAAGTCGGCTGCACTAAAGGAAAAGGTGGGTAGAGTAATTCCTACCGTTCAAACCTCCTTGGGGTCCACAGTGATGTTTATATGCCATCCATACCGTTAATAATATCATTCTTACTGGGATGAACTGAAAACACAAATATTAGCCTGATTTAAAACTTCTGTGGCCCCACGAATACTGTGGAAGTTTAATACTCACATTTTCATCCTAAAATGAGCTCAAAAAACTGATGAACGGGTTGGATTTCTCACAAACATATCATGATGGCCCCACTTAGATTTCCAGCGCAAGTTCACAGGAAATCCGCGTCCGGACTGAACTTGACAGTAGCGAGTTTGGCTACTGCAGTGACGTCACCACTTTTTGTGGGCCTCATCATGATGTATGTAGTGTATCCACACCGTCCATCCATATGGAGAGATCATTTTATGACATGAACCAAAGAATGAGGCAGATCCAAAGTTCAAGTGGACCCCACCACAGAAAACAGTTGAAACCTTTTTAGGGTCCAACATTATCTTTATTTGAGATCTAACCTGTTTATAAGTTAACACAGACATGGAATAAGGGAAAACACGAATATCAGATTGATGGAAAACTTCCGTGGCCTAAAGAAGCTTTTAATGGTAGGCGTTCAATCCCCACTGTTTTCTGTACTGGGGTCCACTTGAACTTCGGATCTGCCTATTCTTTGGCTAATGCCCTAGAATGATCTCTCCAAATGGGTGGACGGTGTTGATATAACACATACATCATGGTGGGCCCATAGAATGTGTTTACGTTAGCTAATCCGCCTCGGTTCTTTCTTTCGGGAAGCGGATTGATTAATGAGTAACTCCGAAGAGTAAACTCTGTGGGGCCCACCGTGATTTACTTATTTTATCAACTCCGTCCATCCATCTTAACAGATAATTTTAGGTATGGTATCCAAAAATAAAGCATATCAAGTTCTAAAGTGGACCACACCACAGGAAAAGTGTAAAATGAATGTCTAACATTGAAAAATTCTTGGGGGGACACAGAAGTTTTGGATCAAGCTGATATTTGTGTTTTCCCTTCATCCATGTTCATGTGATCTTATGAACAGGTTGGATGACAAATAAACATCACTGTTGGGCCTGGGAAGGTTTCAACGGTGGAAATCAATATTCCCACTGTTTCCTGTGGCATGGTCCACTTGAGATTTGGCTATGCTTAAATTTTGGGCTCAACCCCTAAAATGAGCTGGAAAAACATATGGACGGAATAGATGAAGCACATACATTCTAGGTGGGCCCAACAGAGTTTACTCCGCATGATAAGAGCGTGCGGCAATCCGATTGCTTTCTTTCAGTGCCCAGAGGCTGTGTTTTTCTGCCAGCCAGCCAACAGGATCCCAACCATCGATCATTAACGTGTAACTAATCACATGGTTAGTTAGGGTAATCTTGGAGGCCATAAAAGCCCATCATCTTGCATTAAGGGCATCAGAGAAAAAAGGGAGCGGAGCGGATAGTGGGACTCGTACAGGGAAGATATTCCTCACCGATCATCTTCTTCCTCACCAATCATCTTCTTGTTCACCGATCATCTTCTTGTTCTGCTCTTCTTCCTCAGAAGCATGTCTGCTGTAAATTCCATCAAGCTCCACCCTGCTCATGATCATGATTTCTGTTTCGCCTTCACCACGGAGCAGAATCCCTTCAACGATAGTGCCTCTCTTGGCATCTTCCGTCGCCCCTTCCCATTTATCACCTCCCTCCATGATTTCTATGACTGCACATGGTCCTTAACCAACAACAATCTCATCGTCGTAGCTGCCAACAAAGGGAGTTCTCACCTTGTAGACATGAGCCACGATGGAGATGACAACCCCCGCCAGTCTTTCTTAAGACACAACCGCACCAGGACTACATCTGTCGATTGGCGTCCAAGAAACGATTCATTCCTCTCATCTTCATCTGATGGTATCGTTAATCACTGGAGCATTGGTCGATCAGACCCTGAATACACCATGAGCCACCCTATGCATGTGTCATGCATCGTGTGGAATCCTTGAAATTCATCCATCTACGCATCTGCTTGCTCGGACGGTTTGCTCCGAATCTTCGATATTCGCAGTCGGAATGCCGAGATGGAAATAGTAGCCGATGATGCACCTCTCACATCCTGTGACTGGAACTGGCATGGAGAAACACATATCGCTACTGCTTCCAGAGATAGGGATTACATTAAGTTGTGGGACATCAACCGGCCGATCAACAACCCCGTTAAAGTCCTCCAAGGGGACACGGGTGGGGTACGCAGAGTGAAGTTCTCACGCTACCACAATTACCGGATCGCATCGTCTTCTTCCAATGGTGTGGCATTGTGGGACTATGGACTGGAGGAGAATGCTAACACATCTATGACAAGGTTCCTGGGTACTCATGGGGCACCGGTGTTGGGCGTGGATATGGGCAAGGGAGTCGATGGTGATCTGTTGGCCAGTTCTGCAGCAGATGGTTCGATTGCTGCATGGCACGTTGAAGGTACATTTCCATATATGTCAGTACTATTTCCTTTGCATCTTTGGATTTAGTTCGTCGTTCAGCATCTTATCCATCTTGTTGATGATGATTCTTGTTCTTCCTTCTCCATCTTGATGATGATTCTTCCTTCTCCATCTTGATGATGATGATTCTTGTTCTTCCTTCTCCATATTGATGATGATTCTTGTTATTCCTTCTCCATCTTGTTTTTCTCCTCAATCCAGTTTCTGATCCAACCATTCATCCGGTGGGCCCCACTTGGGTGATGATTCTTCAAGATCCCACCCACCATTCATATGGTGGTATTGCCAATGGATGGGAGAATGTACCCAGATCGGATGGATGGTAAGAGATTTTAACCAATATAAAACCACTATATGGTACCAGATAAATGATATGGATCGCTGATACTGCAGATCGTCTGTTTCCAACACACATTACCGTACAATGATATGTAAAAATAGATGGACGGCCTGGATTTTGATTACATGCATCAATGCAGGCCCCATTGCAAGGTCCCGTGTGCCGTCTTGGGTGAGGATGGAGACGCACGTCATCCGCTCTCTGCTCACTGTTTAAAGAATTACTAAAAAAAAAAAAAAAGCCCAGCCAGGCTAAACCCTTAATTTTTAAGGGGGCCCACCAAGATCTACTCTAAGTATTTGATATATAATTCCACTTTAAAATAAAGACCGAAAAATTAGGATAATCTATGATTTGGGTGGGCCACAACAAAGGAAACAGTTGCAAGAGATATGTCCACCCTTGATTCTCACAGGGACCACCGTGATGATTATATAAAATCCATTCTGACTATTATATGCCTCACAAAGCTTTATTTACGGGCCCAAAGTTCAAAGCCATCTTTTGATTCATACGGGCCACATTAAGGGAAAAATTTCGGAGGGTGACCATTGTTCTATATATTGCTTCAAATTGTGTGGCCCATTTCTATTACTGATTGGTATAATTTTTGGGCTATATGCCTAACCTGGTCAGGCACACCTTATGATCGGTGTGAATTTGACATCAACTTCAAGCTGGATCGCCCACGCTAATTGAGACCCAATTTCCCAAAAAATTATATACACATGTCCTCGTACACCTCCTGTGACGGTCTATCATGGGTCATGTCACGTAAATACTAAATAATTCACCTTGGGACAGGTGGTTTATTTTCAAAGAGACGTATCTTGATGCTTATGCAAGATCTAATCCGTCCATTAGATGTGTAATCCAAATTTATATTTATTGAGAAAAAATCAGTACGTCCCCCTGGTTTATGTGGGCTACGGTAAGGAAAACAATTGGGAGATTGACGTCCACCCTTGATATTTATAGCGATCACCATAATTATTATATAAAATCCACCCTAGCCATTAGATACCAAACTAAAAATTAGGTCAGGGGCCCAAATGTCCGGACAATTTATTATTCCAATGGGCCACACGAAGGGAAACGGTTTTGAGGGTGAGGATTGCCTTGTACAAATTTTCCAATAGTGTGGCCCACCTAAAAGACGGACTACGCTGAATTTTGGGCCTCGGAAAACATTATTATATAATGTCACAACGGAAAACATTATATAATGATATGTAATGTCACAACGAGATTTTAACCCATCTGAAACCACCATTTGGTTCCCAGATGAATGATCTGGATCGCTGATACTGCAGATCGTCTGTTTCCAGCACACTGGAATTTAATTAGACCACGTCGGTCATCTACGCTGAGGTTAGCCCGATACTATAATAAAATAAAAAAATTATTTACAAAATACCTACCCAGGATACAGTGATGTTGCTTGGAGCTGGGCTCACTTCCAACAACTTATTTAAGGATGCATCTTTGCTGCTCCCAGGATCCAGTGATGTCGGTGGGACACTGACCCTGGGCACAATTCAATGTATGTTTTGTATATCTCTGCTGTCCATCCGTTTTTTCCACATGCATTGTCCCATAAAAGAAGCATATACAAATCTTAATTAGGTGGACCACACCACAGGAAACAGTGGTCATTGAACGGTCACCATTTGAAAATTTCATAGTGTCAATGTTTATTTGCCATCCAACAACCTGCTGCTGATTAGGTCACACGTACCTGGTGAAGCGAAAACACAAATATCAGCTTCAGGCCCACAAAAAGTATTTAACGGCCAATGACTACCGTTTCTTGTGATGTGGTCAACCTGAGATTTGGATCAACTCCAATTTTTTTTTTTTTTTTGCCCATTTCCTAAAATGAACCAGCAAAAAGGCCAGATGGCCTAGATATACAATGTATACATTGAGGTGGGCCCACAGTCAGGTTCCACCGGCGGGACAGAGACTACAGATTGTGTAAAGGCGAGTACCCTTTTTCAAGACTCAGATTGTGTAAAGCACGCAGTAACACACAGTATCAGTATTGTGTACTACTAAAAAATCTCTGCGGGCTCCACCATGATGCATGTGTTTTACCCATTTTGCCACCTCATATTAGGACACGAGCTAAAAAATAAGGCGGATCAAAATCTCAGGTGGAAATTCCCTGGAAATAGTGGTGATTGAATTCCCACCATTAACAAATTCCCAAGACGCGTGTAATGCTTATTTACCATCCAACTAGTTGATAAGGTCACACAGACAAGAAGGCTGAAGAGAAAGATACAAATATCAGCTTTATCCAAAACTTTTGAAGCCCCCAATAATAAGTTTTTAATGGTGTGCGTCCCATCACCACGGTAGGTCCACCTGAAATTTGAATCTGCTTCAATTTTGTGCTCATGTGCTAAAATGATCCCTAAAAATGGATGGATGACGGAGACAATGGTGGTGCCATAGGTCTCATCCATCACAATTGCCTGTATGAGCAAATGACTGCTCGGGTGGGCCCCACTATGATATTTATGTAAAATTAGCTCTGACTACCAGATGTGTCACCGCTCCCATAACTAGTCACAGGCCCAAAAATCAGTTCCATCCATTATTTCGGTTGACCACTTGATTAGGCCCAAAAATCAGTTCCATCCATTATTTCGGTTGACCACTTGATTGGAAACAGTGTACAGGGCAATGCCTACCTTGCTTCTGTTAGTGTGGCCATTTTCTTTTTTTTTTGTACGTGGCCTATTTTTTACCATGCATGTGGCCTAAAAGTGTATTATGATCCAAACCAAGCATCACTTGAGCCCCACCTTTGATGGCCCACTAACTAAGATTGCTTTGATGTTGTACTCACACTGGTGCAATTATTCCTCCTAGGCGTGGCAATGGGTTGGTTTAGGGTTGGGTCAAGGTCAGCCTAAGTCTGTCTCATTTACTAAATGGGCCAAGAATTCTGACCTGAACCCGACCAACAACCCATTTCCCTGCAGTTTAACCCAACCCATCTAAAATTTAGCAAACCCAAGCCCAATTCAACCCATTTAAGTGTAACTGGGTTGGGCTTTATTGAACCAACCTGACTGAGAATGACGACACTTGGGTTTAAGAATGGAATTTGGGGCTACATACATTATTTTATTTATTTTTTACCCTCCCCACACCCACCCACGCACCCATAACCCTCAACTCACACCATAGTGGGCTTTCACCACCAATGGGAATTTGAACCCCAACCTCATGTTGAAACTTCTGAGAGTCCACCACCGAGGCATCATGTGCATGTACCTATTGTTTATTGATTTGTACTTAGGGTTTTGTATAGGGTTCACCTGAATCGTCTAGCCCAACCCATTAATAAATATATGTAAGTTAAGTTGGGTTGGGTTAGGTTGGGGAGGGTTCAACCCAAGCCAGACCCATTTGCTTAACAGGCTACGTTTTGTAACATGAACCTGACCCATTACCCATTTAACTTGGCCAAACCTGCCTCATAAACGGGTCGGATTAGTTAAGCTGCGGCCCAACCCTACCAACTGCCAAATAGGACGAAATGAAGAGTCATGGCCAGTTGGAAATTCCTAGCCACTTGATCTTACGTGAAGAGTACTTCAAGAGTCCTTGCATGTTGAGGTGACTCGGTTGGAGAGTCCTGACCAGTTCATGTATGTAAACATAATGTCTACAGTTTACTTTAGAGTTTTTGACAATAAAGTAGCTAGATGTCACAAGGATATCATCGTGGGCCCTTCAAAGGGGAAATTTGCATCCCATCTGAACCGTTCATATTTTTTTCTTTAAACTGTCCACTCTCTGGCCACAAACTGCATGTGATTAACGTTCATCTTTTTCTCTTTAAACTGTCCACTCTATGGCCACCAACTACATCTGACTAGTTCCTTACTGTCAGTCTAATATTTTCTTTCACTTTTTTTATTTTTTTATGAAATTCTATAGAAATGGTAGTACAACTCAACACATCTGCATACACGTGAATTTCACGTGCAACCCATCTTTCCCGCCATCTGACCACAATGCGGCCAACATCCGGGCTGTGCAAATGGGTGCCATCCATCTGTGGGCTAAAAGCAGGTCAAAAAATTAGGTGGGCCATACCTCTACATTGAGTTGAATCGTCGGTCAACCATTGATTTTGATGATGCAGTCCATCTCATGAATTGAGTACAAAGCTTTGAGTTCAATGATATTTAAGGTGGGGCCCACCTTTGACATGGCTTCGGTTATGATCTAAACAGGTCCACCCAATAAGCTAGGTCCGCCTGCTAGCCCATCTAGAAGACTGCCTAGGCGTTTCAATAGCAGGTCTCTAGTTCGAAATGCTAAGGAGACACACTAACCATACTGGTGGGTGGGTGCATCAGGGCGCGTTGCAAATAGGGGTTTAATTTCATGACCATAACCACACAATAACATGATGAACAGGCCTAGGCCAATCCAGGCCCACCATAGTGGACCCTACCCTTTTATCAATTGGGGTTCAAAATCAGGACCCATGCCTCCCAGGTACACATTACCCCATGAAAACCGGTTTCATTCATAACTGATAGGGCTGAACCCGCCTCAGTAATGAACTACTCAGAACCGTTGGGCCTGTTCTAAATTGAGCAACTTTACTTAAATAGAAGTAAATGGATGAAACTACTTAAGGCCAGTTTGGTGGCACCCATTCATGCCTGTGATTTGTTCAATGTCTCTCTAAATGCCCACAGATATGTTAAATCACACTATCCAATACCATTTGATTTGATCTAGTGGTCTTTCAATTGAACTAAAAAATCATCTTTCTTTTATTATTATTATACCACCTGAGGTTTTGGTGGGCCTTCAACAAATAATTAGAGAGATTTGCTACTTTTCAGAACAGAGGGATTAGATCTAAGGGCTATCATCACCTGATGGATGGTTTGGATGTCATGAACACGTCATATGGGCTCCACTTGTTCGATGCCATGGGAGCTAGCCCTCATCATTAGCCTAGTATGAGATTCTAAATTTGATGACTAGATACTGTTTTATACTAATTCAACAATTACCATGTCACGTGCATGGTACGTCCGACCCATGTCAGGTCCCACCTTGAAGATCACTGAACTAAAAGCTCCTTCCGCAATTCATAAGATGCTTTGTCAAAATCATTGGTTGACTGAAATGTAAAGGTGTGGCCCATCTAATGATTTAACCCCTTTTAGGCCACTGGTGGTTCTCACCCATTTGGACAGCCCGGATGCATGTCATCCACATCGTCCAGTTGAGCCTTAGATCTGCCTCCTTTTTGGGCTCGAGCACTAAAATGATCTGTCAAGATAGATGGACGATGTGGATAAAACATATATATCACGCCCGTAGATTCCCTGACAGGACTATCCCTCTTAAGCTAGGTGGGTCTGTAAGAAAGCTCGGCCAATTAGCTCAAGCTAGGTAGCTTTGACGGACGGACGCAAATTTCCTTAGAGAGGAAGCCCCTGTGATAGGGGAGGCGGATTAGCTACTGACAGGTTGAGTAGCCAACATTGCTACTGAAGTGATGTCACCATGGCACGTGGGCCTCAGCATGATGTATGTGTTATATCCACACGGTCCATTCAGTTGGAGAGATCATTTTAAGGCATGAGGCAGAGAATAAGGTTGATCCAAAGCTCAAGTGGACCCACCACAGAAAATAGTGGGGACAGTGACATTCACCGTTGAAAACTTCTTATGGGCCCCAGAAGTTTTCGATCAAGTTGATATTTGTTTTTTCCCTTCCTCCATATCTGAGTGAACTTATGAACAGGTTGGATCTCAAATAAACATCATGGTGGGCCTAAGAAGTTTTCAACGGTGGATGTCACTATTCCCACTGTTTTCTGTGGTGGGGTCCACTTGAGATCTCGATCTGTCTCATTATTTGATTCATCCCTTAAAATGATCTCTCCAACTGAATGGACGGTGTGGATACAACACATACATCATGCTGAGGCCCACGTGCCATGGTGACATCACTTCAGTAGCAATGTTAGCTACGCGGATTAGCTACTGACAGGTTGAGTAGCAAACATTGCTACTGAAGTGATGTCACCATGGCACGTGGGCCTCAGCATGATGTATGTGTTATATCAACCACGTCCATTCAGTTGGAGAGATCATTTTAAGTCATGAGTCAGAGAATGAGGTTGATCCAAAGCTCAAGTGGACCCCACCATAAAAAACAGTGGGGATAGTGACATCCACCGTTGAAATCTTCTTATGGGAACTAGGTGGGGCTACTGTGATGTTTGTAAGAAATCTACCCAGTCAATCCGTTTTTTGAGCTCATTTAAAGACATGAGACCGAAAATGAGCCGGATCAAAGACTCAAGTAGGCCGCACTAAACGAAACGGTGGGTAAGGAATCCTACCATTGAAACCTCCCTAGGCTCATAGTGATATTTATATGCCATCCATATCGTTCATAACGTCATTACTATTGGGATGAGCTGAAAACATAAATATTAGCCTGATTCAAAACTTCCATAGCCCCATGAATATTTCAGCTGTGGTGGTTCAATCCTCACGTTTTCGGCCCACTCAAGTCTTCGATCCAACTCATATTATTTCAATTGTGGTCATTCAATCCTTATGTTTTTAGCCCACTCGAGTCTTGGATCCAGCTCATATTTGGTGGCATGTCCTAAAATGAGCCCAAAAATTGGATGGACGAGGTGGATTAATTTCTCACAAACATCATGGTGGACCCCACGCAAGTTCCCAACATAGGAACTTCTCGCGAAAGAAATCCGCATCCAGATCTGACACTCGGATTGACTCAATGAAACTCTATTCGAACAAAATGTCTTCGTGTTCGAACTTTGTTGGAACGCATAGTATTCGTTCGAAGAAAAAAAAATTTGAGTTGGTTTCAATCACAGCCCTTTTTTACTCGACTCGAATACGAACTTGAACTCGACTCAAATATATATTGATCGACTCGACTCGTTCGTTCAACTCGGCTGTGTGTGTGTGTGTGTGTGTGTGTGTGTGTGTGTGTGTAGAGAGAGTGAGAGAGCAGGTTGGACAACAAATAAACATGACTATGGGCCCTAGGAAGGTTTCAATGGTAGACACCATTCTCATCACTATTTCTTGTGGTGTGGTCCACTTGAGCTTTGTATCGGCCTCATTTTTTGTTTAATGCCACAAATGAGTAGTACAAATGGATGGACAGAGTGGATAAAACAAATAAATTATGATGGGATTCACAGAGCTTTGACAACAGCTTGCTAGCTAGTGTTTGCATCACCAACCAACTCATGTCCGCGGATTGGGTAGTACCAGTCTACTCCACCCGGACCTGTTTAGAGACTAACACTCATATTAGTGCTCTGTGGGGCCCACAATGATATATTTGTTTATCCAAGCCATTTGTCCATTTTTTAAAGATCATTTATGATATTATCCAAAACTTTAAGTGGGTCGAAGGCTCGAGTGGACCACACCACAGGAAATAATGGGGATGTTAACTATCTATGTTATGATTTTTTATCTAGTTAGTTAACATTTCAAATCTTGTGATTTGTCATTTCTGATATGTAATTTGTGAACAAATCAGTATTCACTATTCAGTGGTAGAAAAGATATTTTCAAAAAAAAAAAAAAGTGACATTGTTGGAACTTGTTCAAAACTGAAAAATTGTCTGAAATCCATACGTTTTTAACATGTTCGAACATGGATGGGCGAGACCAAACTAAGTTTGAACAGAGCCACCTTGTTCAAATGTTTGTTTGAACACACCCACTCAAGCCGTTGAACAATCCAATCTAGTCCTTTTTTGACTCGGATTGGATCGTTGCCCACCTCTACTCGCCCCATCGGAAGAAAATCCTGGCTCCGCCCTGAGTTGTACGATCATTCTATAGAATTTCAAATATTGACAGTAAGGACGTAATCACATGCCATTGGTGGCCGTCGAGTGGACAATTAAAAGGAAAAAGATGAACTGTCCAGAGATGAGATGCAAATTTCCCTTTGAAAGGACCACAGAGATATCCTTTTGACATCCACTCCATCATTTTCTCCAAATTCTGTTTGGACATGAGTCCTAAAATGACATTGGCCAGAAACTCAAAATGATCTCGCCAAATGGATGAACGGCCTGGATACAACACATACATCATTTATCATGGTGGGGTCAAACGCGCTTACGTATATAGGCCAACAAAGTTTCTGGGGGTAGACCAGCCAATCCACTTCCTTGATCAGCACTGTCCATCTAGCCCCGCGTCCCTAGCCACATGTCCATCTCACATAATCTTGTATAATTGTTATCTTTATTTATTTATTTATTTATTTTTTTTCAAATAGTTCTCATTCAGCTGTGAAAAGATCTCTTACCTCTAATTTTATTATTATTATTATTATTTTTTATTGTAGTTCATCTTTATAGTGAGATGACGTGTAATTGATTACGTCAGCCTCGAGTTAGCTAGCCCGACCCGTTTCCGAGGAAGTTTGGCCCAAGCTAGTAGGTAAAGGTAGGGCTAGGGAATTTACACTGTTTAGTACCATGTGAAGACATGCCTAAAACATCTAAAAGCATTTGGTGGGGTTCACTTGAGTTTTAGATGCGGCTGAAACTTGGTCTAACTCCTCATTCAAGTGGGACACACACAATGGATGGGCTGGATTTGTTAAACACTTCTCTGTGGGCCCAATAAATGATCATGAGGATTTAATGAACAGATACCCCTTCTCAACTATTGTATGTAGTGTGGCCCACTTAAGTCATGAATTGAGTTGATTTTTAAGCCTGTGGCCCACCATGGAATGGTGCATGTGACCAATGGGGTAGATGTTCGACACACATCATGTGTGGGCCCCATCATGGCGTATGTGGGACATCAACACTTTGCATTTGATGGTTCCCATTTAGGTGATGGGAATCCCAAAAATCAACCATGTACAGAACTCAGGGTGGCCATACCATAGAGAGAGAGAGAGAGAGAGAGAGAGAGAGAGAGAGAGAGAGAAGTTTGAGCTGATGGGCATCTACACCATTCCATGGTGGGCCATGAGTTTAAAACTCAGGCCAATCCATTACTTGGGTGGGCCAAACCATAGACAACAGTTAAGAGTGGATATCCACTCATTGAAGCCTTTATTAGATGTTGTAGGCATGATTTTACATTGTTTCAGTTGGTATGGCCCTCCCTCTTCTTTTTCTTTTTTCTTTTTTTTTTTTTTTTTCTTTTTTTTTTTTGATATCCCATAACCAATGGGGACCCACCAAATTCATGGTGTGGATGTCTGATGCACATCAGAGTGGGGCCATCAAGGTTTCAACGAAGAACTTTCAATCCCCACCGTTTCGTGTGATGTGATCCACTTAAGTTTTTTTTTATTTGCCTCACATTTGGATTCCTGTCCTATTGTGAGCTTAAGAAACTGATGGATGGAGTGGATATCTCATGGACATCAAGGTAGGTCCCACATAACTTGCGCCTATATGAACTTCTGGTTGAGGGGCGCAGCCTCGGGGACCCGCCGGAAGTGACAACGGTGTCCCCTAGAATTCGGAAAGTAGTTCCCACAGCACACGGCACCTACATCCATATATTAAACTATGGGAAAAGTTCTTTAGGCCCACCATGATGTATGCATTTCATCCACGCTGTCCATCCATTTTTTCATCTCATTTTAGAAAATTAGCCCAAAAATGAGGCATGTCTAAATCTCAAGTAGACCACACCATGGGAAACAGTGTTGATTGAATTCCCACCATTAAAAACTTCCTCAAGCTACAAATGATTTGGATGAAGCTGATATTTGCATTTTCCATTCATCCTGGTCTGTGTAACCTAACAACAGGTTAGATTGCATTTTCCATTCATCCTGGTCTGTGTAACCTAACAACAGATCGATTAGATAGAAAATAAACATTGCAGTGGGCCCTAAGAAGTCTTTAATAGTGGGCGTTTAAGTACAACTGTTTCTGTGGTATGGTCCACCTAAGATTTGGATTTGCTCCATTTTTGGACTCATACCCTAAAATGAGTAGGAAAAATGGATGGATGGCGTGGATAAAACACATAGATCGTGGTGGTTCCCACGTAGCTTTTCCAGCAGCACACCGTACTACACTACGCAATCCTGGTCTATTAAAAACTGCTGTATGTGGGTGCTGTGTACTATACCACGCAAACCGAGTCCTATATACAACGGACGCGGATTTCCTGCGATAGCCTGTGGCAGGAAGTTCCTGGAATCTAGGCGGGGCCCACCGTGATGTTTTCCAGAAATCCACGCCTTCCATCCATTTTGTGATCACATTTTAAGCGGTGAGGCCAAAAATTAGCCGGATCCAAGACTCAAGTAAGCCGAAAATGAGAGAATTGAAATTCTACAGTTGAAATATTGGTAGGTCCAAAGAAGTTTCGAATCAGGATAATATTTCTTTTTTCAGTTCATCCAAGTAGGTATGACATTATGAACGGTATGGATGGAATATAAACATCACTGTGGACCCAGGGATGTTTCAACAGTAGGAATTTACCTAAACACCTTTTCCTTTAGTGCGTCTCACTTGAGTCTTAGATCCGGCTAATATTTTGTTACACCTTCAAAATGGATATCAGAAAACGGATGGACGGAGTGGATTTCTCGTAAACATCACGGTGGGCTCATGAAGATTCCCAGCACAGGAACTTTGTACAACAGGCTTCGCTGGAAATCCGCGTCCTGTATACTATACACAGACGTACACCTATTATTTCTTTAGAAATCAACCAATCTCTCTCTCTCTCTCTCGATTGAGAAGCTACCGGACGGTATTATGGTCGACGTCCTCTCAAGACTACGCTGGACATGGTATGTACGAGCTCCATTGGCATCCGCATACGCTTTGATATGGATATTGAATTCACTACCCTACCATATTATCTTGCAATGGCTTGTTATGTTTATGTGATGCTAGGAACAACAACCCCATATACATCTGCAATCCAGTCACTGGAGATCATCTTCTACTACCACGGCCCACCCAATGCACGGATATTGCTAGCAAGTTCATATGTGGGTTTGGTTACGATTCAACGAATAGTGAATACAAGGTGATACGGATGATTTATCAAAAGAAATATGGCCTAGCTTCCCAACCCGAGGCAGAGGTTTACACACTCGGTTCGGGTGTATGGAGGAGTATAGGAAGTGTTCCTTATCGATTACTACCCTATTTCTATAAATCTATTCCAACCGAAGGAATGGAATCACTTTAGGGCCGTAAACATTCATGGGGCTCTTCATTGGATGGCTGAGCGTATTTTAAACCCAGCATATAAAGAAGTGATCATCATGGCATGGGATGCGATGGATGAGAAGTTTCGTATGGTCCCATTCCCGGTAGAAATTGGCCCAAATATGGATTACAGCGGGATGTATCTAATGGCATATAATAACTGTCTTTCAATGATCAAAATTAACGGTCAGGATTCTGTGACGATTTGGATAATGAAGGAATACAAGTGAAGGAGTCTTGGAGTAAACAAGTCAGGAATGACGTTAAGTGCATGCTTGAATGGGATATGAAGGAATCTTTGAAGGTAGAAGCTAAAATATGGAGGTGGTAAGGAGGAGGAGGAGGAGAAGAAATTCTTGTAGAGGCCATTTACAATCCAAAGGAAAGACGTTTTGTAAGAGGCCAAACATTTAAAAACATCAACAGAGATGTCGGTCTTTGGTTCGTACAGCTCCTTGGTACAACTACTCACGTTGGGAACTTCATTTCGGTCAACAATATTAGAAATTCATTTCATGGGCAGATGGGAGCGGGCTCAAATGGTGTGGCCGCCTATCACATTCAATCAATTATGAGGGATGAAGAAGCCAGCCTACCGCTTGCTCTCGAACCAACCCATGAGGAGCTGGGTCCCTAAGAGGGAGTCGAATGATAACAGCACGAACCAAGATCAGCTCAGCCTCTCTGCACCACTTAAGAAATGTTGGGTCTTTGCGCAGCCCAGTGGGCCGAACCCATAATCCCTAGGAGAAATGTTGGGTCTTTGCGCAGCCCAGTGGGCCGAACCCATAATCCCTAGGAAGCTTGTAACGCATAATTCACTCTCTTCGAATCTAAATCCACCATTTCCATTAGTGCCAATGTGCATCTATGCACAGCATCCATTTAGGTTCATTTGAACACTCTTTCATAACACAATCGATGGCAGATTTTTGTTACGGTCCAAACCGGTCCACCCAATATGCTAACTTATGCTGAACAAGCTGGCTAGACTTGGAAAAGTTCAACCCGACTTGACCCAGTTTTTTCCAATTTAGGGTTGAAAATTTTGACCCAAAGTCAATTTTGGGTTGACCCGACCCGACCCGAATTTGTATGGGTCAAATTAGGGTTAAAGGTGACTCTACCCAACCCAACCTGAATTATATAAGGGTTAAGTAGACTACTATATATTGATTTTCTTATTAGTTAAATAATACATAGTTTTTTTTCTCACACATCCTGCTGGAAGCGGTCCATACTAATGATCACATTTTATGACATGTAGAACTAAAATATCATGAGATTTTTTTTTTATATAAATTTCCAGTGCTCATTTATTGGAGAACTGAAATGGTAGTTAATAGTCCATAAAATAAATTAATAATATTATTTTAATGGTTAATTTATTTGATTGTAGATAGGAATTTATAGGACGGTTAAAATGAAATGATCAAATGGTTTCATTTCAATAATTGCATCCACAATTTAACTATTTAAAAAATTAAATAACAAATGGTCTTGTTGACTTGATCCAATGGTCAACAAATTAAATACATAGGCACTTAGGTACCTATTAAACATAGATGGTTTGGTTTTCAATTAAATACTAGTAGGGCTGTAAATGGTCGGGTTCGGAGCGGGTTTAGCCAAAACCAAACCCGCCCATTTACTAAACGGGTCTGGGTCCAAATTTTAGACCCAGACCCTTTTACTAAATGGGCGGGTCCGGGTTGGGTCCGAGTCAACCCATCAGACCCATTTATAAATGGGTCCGGGTCTGGTAGAGGGAGATCCACCCAAATCCATTTATAAATGGGTTGGGTCTAACGGGTCCGAGTCTGGATTAAGTATGCAAGTATTTTACAAGGCTTAAAATTGGGTCTGGACGGATCTAGGCTAGACAGGTCCCTTGAAATATAGACCAAACCCGCCCACTTACTAAATGGGTTCGGGTCGGGCCTAATATAAAGGAAACCAGACCCAAACCCGTTTAGCAACAGGGTCTGTTCTTGGACCCAGACCCGTACCATTTAACAAATGGGTTGAGTCTGGGTCGGGTCTAAATGGGTTGGGTCCGAGTACCCCATCGGTCCGCTGACCCATTTACAGCCCTAAATACTAGTGTTATATGCATCTAGTTTAATCTACAAATTAGTTAGTAGATCATTAAAATGCCGGTCAACCCGACCCAACCCATCCTGGTTTAATTTGGGTTGGGTAAGGGTGGGGAAGATCCAACCCAAATTCAATTTGGGTCGGGTTAAGGTTGAGGTGGAAATGACCCGACCCGAACCCAACCCGATCTGACTGCCACCTCTAAAGCTCGTCGAACTAATTACAGGCTTAAAAATAAGACTGGGCGAAGCCCATTCAGCAATCGGGTCTTAATTAATTTCATGACCATACCCACTCGATCACGGAAACGGATTGCATCCTACCCTGTCCCTGTCCGGATGAGCGGCCCTCTGTGGGGATGGCCCACTGTGATGTAAGGGTTTTATCCACACCATCCATCCATATTCCCATATCATACCCAAAAATGAAACAGAAACAACACTTAAGTAGACCACAAAGTGGGGGTTGAACTCCTACCATTAAAAACTTCTTGGGAGCGGCAGAAGTTACGGATCAAGCTGATATATATTTGTGTTTTCATTTCATCCGGGTCTACATAGCCAGGTTAATCGGATGGTAAAAAAAAAAAAATCACGGTGGCCGGCCTCTAGAAGGTCTCAACAGTAAGTGTTATTATCACCGCTGCTTCGTTTTGTGTGGTCCACTTGAGCTTTAGACCTGCCTCAATGAACGAAGTGAATACACAAAGCCCTGTGGATTATCGTGCAGGCAGGGCAGGACGCAATCCGGGCCTAGGCCATTCCATCCCATTAAATATTGCGTACTGAGATTTCAGTTCAATGATATTCAAGGTGGGGCCCACCTTAGACACGGCTTCGATATAGCATGCACGTGATATGATGGCAAAAAAACGCAAGGCTGCATGTGAAGTTTACATACACACTCACTCATTCGAGACCTTTTTGTTACATCCACACCGTCCATCAATCTTTCCAGATGAGTTTAGAGCATGTTCCAAAAATGAGATGCATACAAAGCACAAGTGGACCACACTAAAGAAAGCAGTGGTGTTGAAACCTTCTTAGGGCCAAGAGTGGTCACCCATACCCGGATGAAAGAAAAACACAAATATCTTCTTGCTCAGAGCCATCTGTGGCCCTAAGAAGTTTTCAACGGTAGCATCAATTCCTACTGTTCCTATGGTGTGTTCCACTTGAGCTTTGGATCAGCCTTGTTTTTAGGCTTCTTTTTTTCTTGAAAAGGTCTCACAAAATGTATGGACGGTACGTAAATTTCGCACGTCTGCTGCTCGATGGAGATAGACGAAATCCACAACAGTTGAAATGTCGCAGATCCAAAGCTCAAGTGGGCCACACGACAGGAAACAGTGGGAATTGGATGCCTGCCATTGAAAACTTCTTGAGGCTACAGACGGCTCTATCAAGCTGATGTTTGATGTTTGGTTTTTTCTTTCATCTAGGTCTGCGTGACCTAATGAAGAGGTTAGATGGCAGATAAACCTCACAATGGACTGTAGGAACCTTTGAACGTTACTCATTTAATCCTCATGCTTTCTGTTGTGTGATCCACTCACTGAATTTTGCTGTGCCTACCGCACAGATGATCCTCACTCTTGAATTAGTATAAAATAGTATGTTGTCACCTAATTTAGTTAGGAAACTTCTAAACTTCCATCCTCACTGTTTCTAATGATACGGCCTACTTCAGTTTTGAATTCCCTCATCTTTAAGCTCATGCCCTAAAATAGACTGTTGAAACGGATGGACGGATTGGATATACACAAACATCACGGTGGGCCGCCCAGAACATGGGTCACAACTGATTCGTGTGACCTTGGATTACAGGCAAATCGCCCACATGCGTGATTATCACGTAACTCGCCAGACACAAAAATACGTCCAATATTGCTAACATTGGCGTAGCCCACCTTACTTATGTGGGTCCAGCGCTATGTTCCTAGATATCCACTCCGTCCATTAGTTTGGCAAGCTCACAATAAGACAGTAAACCAAAATTTAGACAGATCCAATAATCAGTTAGGCCACAAGACATTAAAAAGTTAGAATGTAAACATCCACAGTTAAAACTTTCCTGAAGTGCACCATGATATTTATACTGCATCCAAACCGTTCATAAGCTTATTCCCACTGAGATCAACTCTGAAAATAAATATGAACCCGATCAGCGTGAGAAACTGATGAACAGAGTGGGTATCTCATGGACATCACGTTGTCATAACGGTGGGTCCCATACGTCTGGAACTTCCGTTTTTGGCGCACAGCCGATTGGCGTCCAACAAGGAAAGTAACAGCATTCCTCCTAAGGCTAAGAAAGCGATTCCCACAGGACTCGGATTGCACAGCGTAGCACGTTGCACTCTTTTGATGGCATGAGCAACAAAATGAGGAAGATCCAAATCTCAGGTGGACCACACCACAAGAAAACAGTGGTGATAGAAGGCCCATCATTGAAGACTTTCTAGGGTCCGCTGTAATGTTTATTTGCCATCCAACCTGTTGATTAGGTCATACAAAATTGGATAATGTGGAAACACAAATAATAGCTCCATCTACAAGTTTTGTAGCCCCTAAGAAGTCTTTAACGGTGGGCTTTCAATCAGCACTGTTTCCTGTGCCGTGGATCTCCTAAGATTTGGATCTCTCTCATTTTTGGGCTCATTCCCTATAATGATACGTCAAAATGGATACGGCTTGGAAAAACCACATGCATCACTTCTAGTACCCACTGCATCACTTCTAGCAGCCTGTGGCTAGTGCCTATTGGTGAGATGGCAACCAATCAGGTCTCTGATGCACCGGGGCTCTAGGCGAGAAACCAATACAGAGAGATGGCGTGGGCCTCACCGTGGTGTTTATGTGACATCCACTCCGATAATAAGGTGTCTGCCGAAAATTTAGATATAGGACTAAAAAATCAGCAATATCCATAATTTAAGTGGGCCACGTGAGAAGAAACAGTGTAGGAGAACACCCACCATCCAAACTTTTTCACCTGGTGCGACCCACATAAATCATTTATGAGGCTAATTTTCGGTTTTCATGGATGAATTTTCATGGCATAGATAATGGTTGGAGTGGATTTCATGAATGCATCATGGTGGGACCCACCCTGTTTTAGTTCCCAACGCCATGGGAAGTTGGACCGCACAAAGACTCATCGCCTTCCCTGGGGTTGTGGTATTCCACATTCAATGGACCACAATCATCAACAATTCACAATGCCATGCATTAGACAGACCTAATTGATATAAGGGTTGGCCATCTGATGTCTGCCCATCTTAGAACACCAATTTAGTACTAATCTAGGTGATTGGTGGAAATACCAATTTAGCCTGAGGCATTAAACCATTTGGGGTTTACTATGGGGAGAGGATTAGCTATTACCCGGTAACACCGCTATTAACCCTTACCTTGTGGGGCCCACCTTGATGAATGTATTGTATATCCATGCCGCCCATCCATTTTCTCAACTTATTTCATGGAGTTATTAAAAAAAAAAAAAACATATTCAAATCTTCGGTGGACGTTGAATAACCATTAAAAGCTTGGATCACCCTGATATAATTCGTATTTTCCCTTCATCTAGGTCGTTTTGACCCTATCAACAATTTGGATGGAACATAAACATTGCTTATATTCTTACAGTGGGCCCTGAGAAGCTTTTAATGGTGAGCATTCAATAATCAGTATTTCCTGTGGTGTGGTCCACCTGCGATTTGGATCTACTTAAATTTTAGTATCACGTCCCCAAATGGGCTGGAAAAAGGGATGGACGGCATTGATATGCAATACATTTCATCACCCCCACGGTAAGGAAACACCCACTAAGGGGCTGTTTGATAGTGATTTTCCTAATCGTTTTGCTTATGTTAAAATATTTTTTAAAAAATGATAAAACTGCCCCTTTAACATTTTTTCTCCACTTGAAAGCCTTTTATTCAAATTATGTAGTCATTGTGTTTACGTGGCAATTTTGTAGCCTCATCGTAATGCATGTATTTTATATTCATCAATTTTCATGCATCATTTTAGGGCATGAACCAAAAAATGAGACAGACCCAAAGCTTAAGTGGACCACACCACAGAAATCTATAGGGATAATGCCCACCGTTGAAACCTTACTAGGGACTACCATAATGTTTTTATGCCATCCAACCTGTTCATAAGGTCACACAGACCTGGACGAAGGGAAAACACAAATATGAGCTTGATCCTAAACTTTTGTGCCTAGGAAGTTTTCAATTGTTGTTGTTCAATCCTCTTTGATTTATGTGGTGTGGTTCACTCGAGGTTTTGTTCCGCTATGATTTTGGGCTCATGACCTAAATTAATATGACAAAATATATTAATGGAGCAGATTTACCATCGTGATGAGGTCCATAGAACTTTATCACATTAACACGGTACTCATAAGTGCGGTTATAGCCGGCGATCATGACAATGCGGCCAACATCCGAGCTGTCCAAATGGGTGCGACCCACCAGTGACCTAAAAACAAGTAAAAATTTTAGGTGGGCCACGCCGCTACATTGATTTGAATCATCAGTCAACTTTTGGCTTTGATGATGTGGTCACCTTTCACTTAAATGGTATATATTCAATGTGGGGCCTGTTGATGCAAAAAATTGGCTAGCAGCTGTTGGTCAGGGACCAACTTCGATCCTTCGTCGTCTGATCTCCACTCAGAGATAAATGGTGTAGATTGAGGGACCTGCAACCACTGACAAGGGTTAGGACCGCCGCCGGTTGGCCCGGCTTACGGCCCTCCGATGGCTAAGTCAGTATGGATACTGAAAGAGAAGTCTATTAGAGGTTTAATGGCAGTGGATTGCTTACCTCGAGAGAGAGTGGGAGTCCTCTTTATAGATAATTACTTGGAGAGATTTAAGTTGGGATAATCCTTATCCTTATCTGGATCAGTGGTTATCCTTATCCTTATCTTATCCTTATCCTTATCTGGATCAGTGCTTATCTTATCAAGAGGGATAAGCTTTATTCAAACCAAGGCAGATGAGGCCAGGTCTCTTGCCAAGATGAGGGTCAGATGTTGAGCCGAGGTGGATTGCTTACCTCGAGAGAGAGTGGGAGTCCTCTTTATAGATAATTACTTGGAGAGATTTAAGTTGGGATAATCCTTATCCTTATCTGGATCAGTGGTTACCCTTATCCTTATCTTATCCTTATCCTTATCTGGATCAGTGCTTATCTTATCAAGAGGGATAAGCTTTATTCAAACCAAGGCAGATGAGGCCAGGTCTCTTGCCAAGATGAGGGTCAGATGTTGAGCCGAGGTAGGCCAAGGTCGAGAAGGCTGAATGCCGAGCCCGAGTGGGCCGAGGCCTGACTTAGCTTCCTCTCTTAAATAATCGGTCCATGACCATTGTAGATGAGCCCCAGTGGGAAGCTTTCCATATTCGAGCTCAGCCCGAATTTACCCATAACAGAAGCCCCCCTACTCTCGAGCCTGACTTGCTCGGCTTGAGAGTAAAGAGAAATAGATGAGCTGACATTTGAATTTGGCCAACTGCATGAGGTCGGCATAGTAGGGTGGCCTGTAGGTTCTGCCAATTATACGAGTCGACATATAGAGGTGACTTTTGGACACTTCGTGTTTTGGTCCGACTCTTTCGTCCATTCCGACTACCCAGGTCGGTCTTTCGACTCTTGGTCTAGGGCTCTTCCGACTGCCCAGGTCGGTCTTTTGACTCTTGGTCTAGGGCTCTTCCGACTGCCCAGGTCGGTCTTTCGACTCTTGGTCTAGGGCTCTTCCGACTGCCCAGGTCGGTCTTTCGACTCTTAGTCTAAGGCACTTCCGACTGCCCAGGTCGGTCTTTCGACTCTTAGTCTAGGGCACTAAGGCGATTGATCTCGTCATGGTCAGTCTTGCTGACCTGGAGATTTGCCATGTTTTTTGGAGAAGAGATTTCGCCGCGCTATATAGTTGCGGGGATAGCCCTTATGGGCCAGTGTCTTGATTTCATATTTTTCCTTAAGGATGAAGCCTCACGAATGAATGCCCGAATCATGGACTGAGGCATGGATGAGGCAAAGCGATGAGACCGAAGCGAATAAATACATTTCAATACTCGGATCACGACCGTACTCGCATCTGGATTATGCGGAGGTCGTCTGTCAAAGCCTTCAGGACGATGCTAAGGACGTTTACCAAATACCTGAGGTGAATGTTGATCCAAGGGCGACGGGAGCCAAATGATGAGCCGAGTAGGCCGAGCCGAGTGATAAGACCAACAAAGCCGAAGCCTGTTGCCGAGCTTGGGCGGGTGAGCCGAGGCGATGGAATCGAGCCCTTGTGCGTAGCTTTCTAAATAGCGAACAAATATATTTTAATACTCGGACCATGACTGTACTCGTAACCCGTTGCACCTTCGACCTGATATGCTGACTTCTTTTTCACCAGACATTAATCTGGAAAGGTGTTCCTGTGCCAATGGCGACATGTTTACCCCAGGAACATGATACAACTATACTGGATAGTGAATCCGTGTGACACCTTTCAGCTGCTCTCTCAAAACATTTAATTGGCCTAAATAACGTGGCTGCTGTAAATGGCACTTGAACTTCCAAAGAGTGAAACAGGGCCTTGTATCCAGCAGCATTGAAACCAATAAGATTTCCATTGGAGCGGGAGTTGCTCGTCTTCAAGTTGTTGATGATGGATGGTTTGGAGAGAACGTCCCTCATTGCTGGTCGTTAATGGAGAGTAGATGGGCTAGAGGTGGTGTTGCAGCACGTGTGGAATTAATCTTGAATCTCTCTGCATGGTGGAGATATGAATGACCTTTGCCGAAGGCATCTGCTTTGCTGATCCGAGCCGTTGATTGAAGATGGCCCGTCTATGCTGGTGGAAAATGAGGTGGTGGCTGGAATTGTAGCTGCCACTCTGGACGGCTGATGATTTGAGTGTGGTCCATCTAATGGAGTTGATGATGAGCAATCAGAAAGCTGCGCATGTGGAGATCTTTGCAAGTGCTCCGTGAATGGCACGTGTGAGCTAAAGGTGAGATGTGATATCCCTCTCTTTGCTGGCCTGTCGCGAGTGGGAACATATGGTGAGCTGATCAGTTGAGATGGCTGCATCATCTAGATCGTTGAAAGAGATCTGCACGCTAGATTAAAGGTCGCCCAAACCATTTTGTCCTGAATGTCTTAGCTAAGCTAAATGGACGGTTGATGCATATGTCATGATTTGTGCTAGCTGTAGACCAGCTTGCCATGAACCACCTTAAATGTCCACTGGATGGATGGTTGATTATCTATTGTTTTGGACAGCTGGGATGAAGTGTCTCCTCATGCTAAATTTAATGGACGGTGTGATCGACGGTGGGATGTCCCTTGGAAATCCATTGGACGCTCCTAGATCACTGAATGGATGAACGATGATGTTGGGTCCAGATTGCTGGTGAGGAAAAGCAGCATGCAGCTGGTCGCGCGAACTGATCGATACGATCCACGAGGTGGATAATTGCATCGACGAGTTCATCGTTGAGATGAACGGCCAGGATGGGTCCGACCAATCTCCCCTGGTTGTCCAGTTCAGAAGCAGATTGGAAAATATCACGGCCCGCCTCGTCGAAATCATTAAATCCTGTTTGATGTATTGCTGTATCTTCCCTGCGGATGGCTGGATTACCAAAGGGAAACTGGTTCCGATGCTGGTAGCTGAAGGTGTGGACGGTCATAGATGATGATTCCAACATGGATGGCTGGAATTGTTGGATGCATGACCGGATGAACATCCTCTGCTGGATGTTGGAAATGAGGCCCAGTTAATCAGGTGGTGATGATTGAAGATGGCCCACCTGTTGGGTGGCGCTGATGGGGTCCACCTTGATGGCCCACATGTTGAACGATAGAAAAAGATGGTCGTTGATGAAGAGTGGCCAGCTTTCCAAGATGTTGTACATGTGATCCAGATGCGTGATGGTTGATCGCCAGCACATGAGGAAGGTAGAACACCCACCATTATTGTTCATGTGATGGAAGTGGACAGTTGGATTTGAAGCTTGATCTGTGGGGTCCACTGGTTTTGTACAAGAAACATTTGGATTGGGGGTGTCCATGGCTGGACACTGTGTGGCCTTCGCTGCCCGTTGATATGGACGGAAGAGGTGAAGGTTGAGCAGCTAAGTATTGATGGACGGTCTTCGACACTTCAACTGTTGATGATGTTGGAGGTGCAAATGGTCGACACATTTCTAGACTGATGGGCGGATGGCCCACTGATCTAGGCTGATGATGGTCTAGCTTCTGAAGATGGAACCTTCATTAGTTGGGCAATGGTGTGGGCGAATGATCTGGTGACGCACCACCTTTTGGTGCTGAAGATGGACGGTGACTTGGTGATTCCAGGACCGTTGGATGGTGTAGAAGGAACGGCTGAGATTGTGGTACATCTGTTGGTGCTGGATGTTCCCTCCTTGCTGATTGAACAGTGGAGATCTCTTCCAGAGCCGCTAGTTGGTTTTTTTTTTTTTTTTTTCTTAAAAGCGAACTTTTAAGATTCTGAAAGATGTTTCCGTAAGTCTTCAAATCTCAACTCGAAACTACTAGAGGCGTCGCTTTTCTACCAATTCTGCATTGACTTCGTTTCTCTATGCATAGAAACACATATCACAAACCGAATTTAGAACCGATGCCTATGGATCTCCGACCAGATCGACCAGTCTCCACCTTTCACAAGGTTTCGCACCACCTTAACGTAGAAACAGAACGCCAGAAGTCAGAAAATCCTCCGATCTCTTCAGGAACGGATCTCCGATTGAAAGCAGGCAACGCCCAATCTCTCAATCGTCTCACCGATTCTTCTATCCCTCGGGAAGGATGGTAGCTTCAGCTCGAAAGAAAAGAGATCTCGAACGGTTTCGAGACAGAAAAAGCTTCTCCTCCACCGTTTCTTCCGTTTGCAATCTCGGATCGCTCATTCAGGAGGAGCTGCACCAAGGGTCCCCAATATCCTAGAAAGGATGGGTGGAAGAAGGTGATCGTTTGCAGCATGGCCAGCTGTGGATAAATGGCAGATGAGCGCTGATGGTTGGACAAAGACCCTCTGTGTAGTGTTCTCTCATTAGCCGGCTGTCTTAAACGTGTGAAGTCTGGTGCATAAGTTTAGGATTTGGTTGGTATTGTTCAGCTTTCTTTTTCCTCCCCATCTCCCTGTAGATGTCTTGGTTTTGACATTTTAAGGGAACAATAATGTACAGTTTCATTTGGCGTTAGCCAGAAATGGCAAAGCAAATGGCTGGAATGTTGAAGATGGGTCCCACCATAGATGTAGTTTGTAGATGCTGGTCTTGGAATGGAGGGGTTCTCCATCTACTGGATGATAGATACCATGGACAATGTTGATGAACGTGAGATTACTCACAGCGTGATGGAGGGTGGAAGACTGAATGGAGGGTGATGGTCCAGCTAGCACGAATGGCTGGACGGTTGTGAGTTGAAGGATGGGTGAAGATGGACGGACGACCCACTGATCTGGACTGATGATGGTCTGGTTCGACTCATTGCCGGACCGTCAGGCTCACGCTGCTCACGTTGAACAAAATGGGCCGGTGCGTCTGGCTGTAGCTGTTGTAGGACTAGGAGGATCTGCTTCAGGCATCTTGCGACGTCGACGAAGCACAGAGCGTCAACGTGTAGGGCCTGGACATCGGCCTCTATAACCATCATTCTGGTGGGATCTGCTTCATCCAGCGGCAGTGATTGTGGCGCTATAGTTCCAGTCTAACGTGGAGGTCGCCATAATCCTCTTTGGACTGGAAGAGGAGCATTCGGCTGATGATATTTCCACAACCGCCCAATCAGATGGTTGAGTGTGATGGATCACCAATCCAACAATATACCAACGGTTGAGATCACGACCTTGCAAATTGCATCATTGATCTTGCATGTGGTGGATCCTTGGACAAGAGGGACCACCATGGACGCGAATTTCGTACAAGAAATCCCGTGCAACAAGAAGCTGGTGGGCCCATCGTGATGTGAGTGACATCCGTCTCGTCCATCAGTTGCACCAGCCCATGCTAGGATGTGATCCCAAAGGGCAGACGGAACCAAAAGGCAAGTGGGCCACACCATAGAGAACTGGTCATGGGAGCGGACTATCACCGGCCTGGCTAACACCATATTAGATGAAGCTCGGAACGTGGGGCCTGTTGAATGGATGGTGCACCCACTACCGGGAACCCAGTCGAACACACTGTGCCTGTTTCTAACAATGCTGCAGATGATCCATCTGCTCAGCAAAGCACAGAGGTTGCTCATGCTCATCATAGCCCAGGGCGTTGAGAGTGCTGGAAGGATCTACTCCATTGATGAGATGCTCTGCATCTGAGATCGACCTTGGCAACTGCTGGTTTAAAATGATGGCGGAGCCACTTCATTTGCGAGATGAAGAGCGATTAAATGACGAAGAAATAATTAAGTGAACGATCTAGTCGTTCCCACAGACGGCGCCAATCTGTTGATGCCAAAAATTGGCTAGCAGCTGTTGGTCAGGGATCAACTTCGATCCTTCATCGTCTGATCTCCACTCAGAGATAAATGGTGTAGATTGAGGGACCTGCAACCACTGACAAGGGTTAGGACCGCCGCCGGTTGGCCCGGCTTACGGCCCTCTGATGGCTAAGTCAGTATGGATACTGAAAGATAAGTCTATTAGAGGTTTAATGGCAGTGGATTGCTTACCTCGAGAGAGAGTGGGAGTCCTCTTTATAGATAATTACTTGGAGAGATTTAAGTTGGGATAATCCTTATCCTTATCTGGATCAGTGGTTATCCTTATCCTTATCTTATCCTTATCCTTATCTGGATCAGTGCTTATCTTATCAAGAGGAATAAACTTTATTCAAACCAAGGCAGATGAGGCCAGGTCTCTTGCCAAGATGAGGGTCAGATGTTGAGCCGAGGTGGGCCAAGGTCGAGAAGGCTGAATGCCGAGCCCGAGTGGGCCGAGGCCTGACTTAGCTTCCTCTCTTAAATAATCGGTCCATGACCATTGTAGATGAGCCCCAGTGGGAAGCTTTCCATATTCGAGCTCAGCCCGAATTTACCCATAACAGGGCCCACCTTTGACAGGGCTTGCATATGCCATGCACTTGATATGATGGCGAAAAAAAGGCAAAGTTGCATGTGAAGTTTATGTCGAATTAGTATAAAACAGTATATAGTAACCTAATTAAATTAGGAAACTTCTAAACTTCCATCCTAATGAAATGGCCCACTGTTCAGACTACTGTAGAAAAGAATGGACGAATTGGATATACACAAACATCATGGTGGGCCCCACAGAACATGGGATCACAGTCGATTGGTATCACCCTGGATTACAGGCAAATCGCACACATGCGTGAGTATCACTTAACTCCCCAGACACAAAACTACGTCCAATATTGTTTACTTATGTGGGGCCACTGCTATGTGCCTAAATATCCACTCCGTCCATCAGTTTGTAAAGAACACATTAATTTAGAAAACCAAAATTTAGGCAGATCCAAAAACTCACTTGGCTCACAACACAGTAAACAGTGAGAATGGAAACATCCACAGTTAAAACTTTCATGAAGTTCACCATGATAACTATATATTGCATCCAAACCGTTCATAATCTTATTCGCACTGAGATCAACTCCGAAAAGAAAATATGAACCTGATCCGAAACTTTTGTGGGCCCATCACCGTTTCAATGGTGAGCTTTTAATCCCCACCTTTTCCTGTGATGCGATCCACTTGAGTTTTTTTTTTTTTTTTATCTGCCCCACTGTCCTATAATGAGCTTGAGAAACTGATGAATGGACTGGATATCTCATGGACATCACGGTGGGTCCCCCGCATGACTTACGCCTGCTGGAACTTCCGTTTTGGGGCCACACCCAATTCCCGTCCAACGACGAAAGTAGCAATATTCTTCCTAGGGTTAAGAAAGAGATCCCCACAGCACTCGGATTGCACTGCGTAGGTGGCACCTACGTCCGTACGTACTGTCTATTGCTAGAAAAGCTATGTAGGCCCACCATGATGAATGTGTTTTATACACACATTCATCGATTTTGTAAGCTCATTTTATAACATGAACCTAAAAATGAGACAGATACAAATCTCAGGCGGACCACACCATAGTAAACACTGGTGATTGAATTCCGACCATTAAAAACTTACAGGGACCACAAATGTTTCGGATCAAGCTAATGTTTGTGTTTCCCCTTCGTCCATGTCTGTGTGACCTAATCAACAGCTTGGATGGCAAATAAACAACGCAGTGGCCTTAGGAAGCTTTTAATGGTGGGCATTCAATCACCACTGTTTCCTGTGGCGTAGTCCACCTGAGATTTGGATCTGCCTCATTTTTTAGATTATGCCCTAAAATGATCTAGCAAAATGGACGGATGGCATGGATAAAACATATACATCATGGTGAGGCCTACAGAGCGTTTCCAGCTGCACACCCTACCCGATGCTGTGTGAGACACTACGCAATCCGAGTCTATATACACACAATACATACTTCTCTTCTTATTTCTATCCCTAGAAAAATCTTTCCCTCTCTCTCTCCCTCTCCCTCTCCCTCGTAGTTGAGATGGAGAAGCTACCAGACGGTATTATGGTCGACATCCTCTCTAGATTGTCTCTCAAAACCCTCTTCCAATGCAAAGGCGTATGCACCACCTGGCGCAACATAGTCCTCCATGACACTCACTTCGCCAACATGCACCTAACCCAAGCAAACCAAGCTGATCTTCCCTGCCTCGTCTTCAGCACTAGCTCCTCCTCAGGTAAGCAATCCCAACTGTGTCTGGTCGATTTCAATTCCGACGACGGTGAAGATCACACGCTCGATATAGAATCGATCAGCATACGCTTTGATCCAGGCCTCGAGTTCGGTACCATATTATCTTGCAATGGCTTGTTATGTTTATGTGAGCCTGATAACAAAAACCCAATATATGTATGCAATCCAATCACTGGAGATCAAATTTCACTACCGCAGTCAACCCAATGCATGGATGCTAGCAAGTTCATATCCGGGTTTGGTTTTGATTCAACCAATAATGAATACAAGGTGATACGGATGATTTATCAAAAGAAAGATTGCCCATCTTCCGAACCCATGGCTGAGGTCTACACACTTGGGTCGGGTGTATGGAGGAGTATAAGAAAAGTCCCTTATCAATCACTATCAATTGACTGGGATCACTCCAGGCCTGTAAACATTCATGGGGCTCTTCATTGGATGACTGAGTGTACCTTCAACCCGGGCTACCCAGAACTGATCATGGCATGGGATGTGAGGGATGAAAAGTTTCACATGATTCCACTCCCTGTAGAATTTGGTCCGAACATTAATTACCAGCAGTTGCGTTTAAAGGCATATAATAACTGTCTTTCCATATTCCATTTTGACATTGGGAATTTTAAGTTTATTTGGATAATGAAGGATTACAAGGTGAAGGAGTGTTGGACTAAACATATAAAGACTTATATTCAGTTATTGCATGAATGGGATATGCAGAAGTTTTTTACTAAAAAAGTTAGAATCCAGAAGGGGTATGGACAATGGGATGCATGGAAGAATTATTTAGATGGAGAGATTGTTCTAAAGGCTATTTACAATCCTGAAGAAAGATGTTTTGTATCAGTCAATGCGATTCGTTTTTCTGAAGTCGATGGAGGTCTTTGTACTTGTGAGATCACATGTCCTGCAATGAATACAGCTACCCATGTAGGGAGCTTCATTTCTATTAACAATGGGAATTCATGAGCGGATGTTGTGGGCCCAAATTATAAGGCCGCCGGTCACATTCAATCAGCGAAAAGAGAGGAGATGAAATCTATTGTCAAATCTTTTGTACTACCATATTACTTTAATTTTTATAGAGAGAAGAGGGGGGATGATTAAACCCTAACCCTATTTTTTTCATTAGAAGTCATGGTCCCATATACACACTCCCATCCTTGAACATCCCGCTGAAGCAGAACAGATCAAAGATTAATTTCCAGCCCATATATCCTTTGATCACCGCTATCGTTCATAAAATTTTCAGCCATTCATGACCATGTTGTGGTCCACTTCACCGACTGTAACATTCAAGGTTGAGGAAGTCGACCTAACACTTTTCAGTTGGGAGCTGAATGAGAACAGAGTGAACCAATGGATGCCTCTCCATGCCTAGCCCACGACAGCCACCATGGCCCACTAGCCTTGGATCGGCTCAGGCACTCTATACCACTAAAGGAAGGCTGGAGGTTTTTTTTTCAAACCTTTTAGGGCATGAGAGATAAATCTAGGCAGATCCAAAGCTCAAGTGGGCCACACGACAGGAAACAGTGGGAATTGGATGCCTGCCATTGAAAACTTCTTGAAGCCATATACGGCTCTGATCAAGCTGATGTTTGGTTTGCTCCTTCATATAGGTCTGCGTGACCTAATGAAGAGGTTAGATGGTAGATAAACCTCACAGTGGACTGTAGAACCTTTCAACGTTACTCATTTAATCCTCATGCTTTCTGTTGTGTGATCCACTCACTGAATTTTGCTGTGCCTACGGCACAGATGATCCTCACTCTTGAATTAGTATAAAACAGTATGTTGTTACCTAATTTAATTAGGAAACTTCTAAACTTCCATCCTCACTGTTTCTAATGATACGGCCTACTTCAGTTTTGAATTCCCTCATCTTTAAGCTCATGCCCTAAAATAAACTGTAGAAACGGATGGACGGATTGGATATACACAAACATCACGGTGGGCCCGACAGAACATGGGTCACAACAGATTCGTGTGACCTTGGATTACAGGCAAATCGGCCACATGCGTGAGTATCACGTAACTCCCCAGACACAAAAATACGTCCAATATTGCTAACATTGGCGTAGCCCACCTTACTTATGTGGGTCCAGCGCTATGTTCCTAGACATCCACTCCGTTCATTAGTTTGGCAAGCTCACAATAAGACAGGAAACCAAAATTTAGGCAGATCCAATACTCAGTTGGCCCACAAGACATTAAAAAGTTAGAATGTAAACAACCACAATTAAAACTTTCCTGAAGTGCACCATGATATTTATACTACATCCAAACCGTTCATTAGCTTATTACCACTGAGATCAACTCTGAAAGAAAATATGAACCCGATCAGAAACTTTTGTGGGCCCCATCAAAGTTTCAATGGTGAGCTTTCAATCCCCACCGTTTCCTGTTATGCAATCCACTTGAGTTTTTTTAATCGCCTCACTGTCCTATTATGAGCTTGAGAAACGGATGAGCAGAGTGGATATCTCATGAACATCAAGTTGGCATCACGGTGGATCCCATATAGCATACGACTGCTGGAACTTCCGTTTTTGGGGCACAGCCGATCGGCGTCCAACGAGGAAAGTAACAGCATTCCTCCTGGGTTAAGCAAGCGATTTCCACAGGACTAGGATTGCACAGCGTAGCACGTTGCACCTATGTCAGTACTGTTTTTTGCTAGAAAAGTTTTGTGGGCCCACCATGATGAATGTGTTTTATACACTGTGTCCATCAGCTCATTTTATGGCATGAACCCAAAAATGAGGCAGATCCAAATCTCAGGTGGACCACACCATAATAAACGGTGGTGATTGAACTCCCACCATTAAAAGCTTACTGGGGCTAAAAATGTTTTGGATCAAGCTGATGTTTTTGTTTCCCCTTCATCCAGGTCTCTGTGACCTATTCAACAGCTTAGATAGAGTATAAGAAAAGTCCCTTATCAATCACTATAGGTCTCATGGGGCTCCTCATTGGATGACTGACTGTATCTTCAACCCGGGTTATCCAGAACTGATCATGGCATGGGATGTGTGGGATCGATCCAACTCCCTGTAGAATTTGGTCCATAGATGAATTACCATCAGATGCGTTTAAAGACATATAGTAACTGTAATTTTAAGTTTATTTGGATAACGAAGGATTATAAAGTGATGGAGGCTTGGACTAAACAAGTCAAGACTTATATTCAGTTATTGCATGAATGGAATATGCAGAAGATTTTTATTAAAAAAGTTAGATTAATCCAGAGTATGTATGGACAATGGGATGCATTGAAGCATGATTTAGATGGAGAGATTGTTCTAAATGTTATTTACAATCCTGAAGAAAGATGTTTTGTATCAGTCAATGAAATACGTTTTGTAGAAGTCAATGGAGCTCTGCATACTTGTGAGATCACATGTCTTGCAATGAATACAGCTACCCATGTAGGGAGCTTCATTTCTGTCAACAATGGGAATTCATGATCGCAGATGCTGTGGGCCCAAATTATATGGCCGCCGGTGACATTCAATCAGCGAATAGAGAGAGGAGATGAAACCTATTGTCAAATCTTTTGTACTGCCATATAATTTGGGCCCTCAGCCCACCTCCTCGGTGTGCCTTGGTTGGCACGCTGTGCCATGACATGGATCATATTGGGTCTTGACCATGACAACAGGCAGGGTCAGTGCTCGTGAACCTACAATATATATTTTATCCATGCCATCCATCCATTTTTCCAACTCATTTGATTGCATGAGCAACAAAATGAGGAAGATTCAAATCTCAGGTGGACCACACCACTGGAAAACAGTGGTGATAGAAGGCCCATCATTGAAGACTTTCTAGCTAGGGTCCGCTGTAATGTTTATTTGTCATCCAACCTGTTGATTAGGTCATACAAACTTGGATAATGGGAAAACACAAATAATAGCTAGATCTACAACTTTTGTGGCCCCTAAGAAGTCTTTAACTGTGGGCTTTTAATCAGCATTGTTTCCTGTGCTGTGGTTCCCCTAAGATTTGGATCTCTCTCATTTTTGGTGTGCCCAAATATCACTGCTAAGTACCCACCAGCAGCCTGTGGCTATTGCCTATTGGTGAGGTAGCAACCAATCAGGTCTATGGTGCGCGGGGGCTCTAGGCGAGTAACCAAGACAGAGAGCTGGCGTGGGCCTCACCGGGGTGTTTATGTGACATCCACTCCGATAATACGAGAATTTAGATAGATGACTAAAAAATCAGCAATATCCATAATTTAAGTGGGCTACGTGAGAAGAAACAGTGCAGGAGAACACCCACCATCCAAACTTTTTCACCTTGTGCGACCCACATAAATCACTTATGAGCCTAATTTTCAATTTTCATGGATGAATTTTCACAGCATAGATAATGGTTGGAGTAGATTTCATGAATGCATCATGGTGGGACCACTTTGTTTAAGTTCCCAACGCCATGGGACGTTGGACCGCACAAAGGTATCCTGGTGGTACAGTGCGCATGAGACCATTCTCTCTCTCTTTATACATAGGGAGAGAGAGAGTTCACAATAGACTCATAGCTTCCTTAGGGTTGCGGTACTCAGTATTCAATGGACAACGGATCTAATTGATACAATGGGTGTCCGCCTGGATCAGCATGGCACGGGGACTATGGCACGGGGTCCTACATAGTCTAATTACTACCGATCATTTGTATTCCCTGTACCAATCGAATACATATCCGGTAGTCGTCACATCTGGGCTACCTACCTTAGAACACCAATTTCGAGATTATGCTTACCCGTTTTAGAACACCAATTTAGTACTAATCTAGGTTATTAGTGGAAATACCAATTTAACCTAAGTCACTAAATCCTTTGGGGTTTACAAGTTTGAAGGAAAACTATTTTAGGTTTATGGCTTTTCTACATCCCGACCTAACTATGTGTTCAGGTTTTGGTACATGAATTTACATGACATTAAAATAAAAAGCATAAATCATGGTAGGCTCACAAAGCTTTTCCAATAACACACACAGCATGATTCCCAATCCCACCTGCTACTAATGGCGCTATGGGGAGCGGATTAGCTGTTACCTGGGTAACACGGGTGTTAACCCTTACCTTGTGGGGCCACCTTGATGAATGTATTGTATATCCATGCCGCTCATCCGTGTTCTCAGCTCATTTCATGGAGTTATTAAAAAAATAATAATAAGCATATTCAAATCTTCGATAGACGATGAATAATCATTAAAAGCTTTTTGTAGGCCTCAGATCAAGTTTTGGATCACCCTGATATTCGTATTTTCCCTTCATCTAGGTCCTTTTGACCTTATCAACAATTTGGATGGAAAATAAACATTGCTTTTATTCTTACAGTGGGCCCTGAGAAGTTTTTAATGGTGAGCATTCAATAATCACTATTTTCTGTGGTGTGGTCCACCGGGTATTTGGATCTACTTAAATTTTAGGATCACTTCCCCAAATGGGCTGGAAAAACGTATGGACGGCATTGATATGCAATACATTTCATCACCCCCACGGTAAGGTAAACACCCACTAAGTTGTTACACCGGTAACAGCTAATCCGCTCCCGGTGCTATTTGTACACGACGCAATCGTTGGATGCGGTTTGACTAGGTAACCCCCGCCCCAACACCAACTAGCTAACTGATGTCAAAGCTCTGTGGGCCCAACATGATGTATGTGTTTTATCCATGCCGTCCATCATTTTTTTAAGCTCAATTTAGGGCGTAATCCCAAAAATGACACCTATTCAAAAAAAAAATTAGGGCCAAAGAAGTTTCGGATCAAGCTGATATTTGCGTTTTCCCTTGTCCATGTGACCTTCTGAAAAGGTTGGATGCCAAATAAACATTATAGTGGGTCTTAGGAATTTTTTAGCAGTGGGCGTTAAATCAACACTGTTTTCCTATGGTGTGGTCCACATGAGAAATGGATTTACCTCATTTTTACCAAACCCAAGCCCAATCCAACCCAGTTAAGTGTAACTGGGTTGGGCTTGATTGAACCAACCCGACCGAGCATGACGACACTTGGCCGGGTTTAAGAATGGAATTTAGGGTTGGGCAATTGATTGAGCCATCTGTCAACAATGCGGCCAACATCCAAGCTGTCCAAATGGGTGCGACCCACCAGTGGCCTAAAAACAGGTCAAAAAATTAGGTGGGCCACACCGCTACATTGATTTGAATCATCAGTCAACTATTGGTTTTGATGATGTGGTCCATCTTATGAATAGCCTACAGACCTTTCACTTAAATGATATTCAACGTGGGGCCCACCTTTGACAGGGTTTGGATATGCCATGCACTTGATATGATGGCAAAAAAAGGTGAGGTTGCATGTGAAGTTTATGTCGAATTAGTATAAAACAGTATATAGTAACCTAATTAAATTAGGAAACTTCTAAACTTTCATCTCCCACTGTTTCTAATGATATGGCCCACTTCAGTTTTGAATTCCCTTTTATGTTTAGGCTCATGCCTTAAAATAAACTGTAGAAACGGATGGACGGATTGGATATACAAACATCACGGTGGGCCCCACAGAACATGGGGTCACAGCCGATTCGTATAACCCTGGATTACAGGCAAATCGCACACGTGTGAGTATCATGGGATTATTACTGCAATAGCCTCCTGAAGAGGATATTTTTACAAAGTGTCCAATTTCTCATGAGGCTTATATTTTTTAGCCTTTTCAAGAGAAATTGCAAAACTATTCGTCGAAAATGCCCCTCTGAACGCTTACGTACGTCCACGAAGAGGAGGTAGCCCTCTTGAGCGTGGACAGGTGGTCCACTCGTGGGACCTATACTGATACATATGTTACATCCATGCCATCCATCCATTTTGAAGAGATCATTTTAGGAGATGAGCCAAAGAATGAAGCAAATTCAAAACTCAAATGGACCTCACCAAAAAAAACAGTGGGGATTAATGTCCTCCCATTAAAAACTTTTTTGGGGCCACAGAAGTTTTAGATCGAGCTGATATTTGTGTTTTCCCATCTTCCATATCTGTATGAACTTATGAACAGGTTGGATCTCAAATAAACATCATGGTGGGCCCTTACATGGTTTCAACGATCATGTCATTGTTCCCACTGTTTTCTTTGGTGGGGTCCACTTGAGAATTGGATTTGTATCATTCTTTATATCATGCCCTAAAATGACCTATTTAAATGGATGGATGGTGTAGATATAAAAATACATCACAATGGACCCACTGAAGTTGGTGACGTCACTTCAGTAGCAGAAGGGTGCGACTTGGTTGTTACTCGGGTAACAGCTTAGTAGGTGTTACCCCTACCGTGTAGGGCCCACCTTGATGTATGTTTTGTATAGCCACGCAGTCCATCTGTTTTCCTATATCATTTTAGGACATGATTCCAAACCTTAAGAAGATCCAAATCTAAGGTAAACCATACCCTAGAAACCATGATGAATCACCACTGAAAACATTTGATGGGCCAAAAAAGTTTTAGATCAAGCTTATATTTGTATTTTCCCTTCATCCAGATCTTTTTGATATTATCAACGGGTTGAATGAAAAATAAGCATTACTAAAATTTTATTATGGGCCCTTCGAAATTTTTAATGGTGAGGCACTCAATCACCACTTTTAATGTGTTGTGGTCCACTTGAGATTGGCTTAACGGTGAGGCAATCAATTACCACTTTTACTGTGTTATTGTGTAGTATCGTTCTTATCGGTTTAATATCTTATATGTGGGCCATTAACTCACATGATATTAAAGTAATTTCTTATGGGGGAGGGCCCACCACAGTAGCTTGCTATTGGGCCCTCAAGTGTCGCCACTATTGCATCTGCTAGGCACACCCCTCTTTAAAAAAAATGGTCCACCTGAGATTTGGATACACTTAATTGTTCATCCTAAAATGATTTGTAGATACGGATGGACGGCATGGATATACAATACATCACCAAGGTGGGCCCCATGGTAGGGGTAACACCCACTAAGTTTTTTCCTGATTAACTGCCAAGCCACGCCAGGGGTGGAAGCCCTCTGATCACCTACTCATGCGTACGCTCATGAAGAGGTGAAAACCCTCCTGGGTGTTACAAAGGGGCTCCACCATGGGCCCCACCATGATACATATGTTACATCCACACCGTTCATTCTTTTTGCCAGATTATTTTAGGCCATGAGCCAAAGTCTGATACAGATCCAGATCGTAGGTAGGCCATGCTATAGGGAATAGTTGGCACAATGACATCCACGGTTGATTCTCTGGGTACTGTAGATTTCCCCTGAGCACTATGGATTTCCCCTGGCACTATGGATTACCCTTGGGCATTGTGGATTCCCTTGGCACTGTGGTTTCCCCCCGAACACTGTGGAATCCCCTTGGCACGGTGGAATATTCCCCCCTAGCACTGTGGATTCCCCTTGAGCACTGTGGAATCCCCTGGCATTGTGGATTCCTCCTAGCACTGTGGAATCCTGTTGGCACTATGGATTCTTCCTGAGCACCTTAGAATCCCCCTGGCACTGTGTATTCCCCCTGAGCACTATGGATCCCCCTGGACATGGTGGATTCCCCTTGGCACTATGGAATCCCCCAACACTATGGATTCCCTCTGAGCATAGTGGAATCCTCTTGGCACTGTAGAATCCCCCTAAGCACTGTGGATTCCCCCTTGGCATTGTGTAATCCCCCTGACATTGTGGATTCCCCTTGCGCACTGTAAAATTCCTTTGGCACTGTGGATTCCCCTTGAGCACTATGGATTCCTCCTTGTATTGTGGCTTCCCCCGAAGCACTATGAAATCCCCCTAAGCACTGTGGGTTTCCCTAAGCCTAAGGAAGGCTTCAACGGTAGGCATCCCCACCCTCACTATTTTCTGGTAGTGGGGCACACACAGCCTTTAAGTCAAGCTGATATTTGTGTGGTCCCTTTATACAAGTCTATGTGACCATATCAACAAGATTGGATGACAAATAAACATCAAGGTAGACCTGAAAAAGTTTCAACAATGGACATCCCTATCCTAATTGTTTGATGTGGTATGACCCACATGAGATCTAGATCTAGCCCAAAATGGGGCCTAAAGGCCTAAAATGATATGGACAAAAGGATGGACGACATGGATGAAACATCTACAACATGGTGGGTCCCAAGAGTGGACCACCCATCAATGCCCAAGAGGGCTTCCGCCTCTTCATTGACATACACACGAGTAAGTAGTCAGAGGGCTTCCACCCTACTGAAGTGATGTCACCAACTTTTGTGGGCCCCACCATCATGTATGTATTGTATCCACATCGTCCATCCATTTGGAGAGGTCATTTTAGGGTATAAACTAAAGAATGAGACATATCCAATTCTCAAGTGGACCCCACCAAAGAAAACGGTGGGGACAATGACATGACCGTTGAAACCTTCTAAGGGCCCACCATGATGTTCATTTTAGATCAACTTGTTCATAAGTTCACATAGATAGGGAAGACGGGAAAACACAAATATAAGCTTGATAAAAAATTTCTGTGACCTCCAAAAGTTTTTAATGGTAGGATATCAATCCCCATTGTTTTCTTTGGTGAGGTCCACTTGAGCTTTAGATTGCTTTATTCTTTGGCTCATCCCTTAGAATAATCTCTCCAAATGGATGGACGGTGTGGATGTAACATATGTATCATGGTGGGTCCCACGAGTGGACCACCCGTCCACAACCCAAGAGGCCTTCCACCTCTTCATGGATATACGGAGGCGGTTAGAGGGGACTTTTAGGCCGAAAGTTTTGCAATTTCTCATGATAAGGCTAAAATAGATACGTCTCACGAGAAATTGACCTTTTAGTAAAAATAGCCACACCTCAGGGCTATTTCAGTTAAAATTCATTTCGTCTCTCTCGATGTGAAATGAGGTATCTGAAGACACTTACGTGGGACCCACCGTGATGTTGTAAGAATCCACTCCGTTCATCCGATTAGGAAGATCATTTTAATACCTAAGACCAAAAATCAAGGATATTTAAAACTCAAGTTGGCCACACGAGTGGAAACAATGGAAAAGGCCGCTTACCGTTCAATACATTCTTATTTGCCATCCAAACCGTTTATAAAGTGGCCTAAGTGTTCATATGCTCCTTAATATTGAGATGAATTGAAAAAATGGAAATATTAGCCTGATACAGAGCTTTCACGGCCCCACAAATGTTTAAATGATGCACGTACAATCTCCACTATTTTCTGTTGTGTGGCACACTTAAGCTTTGGAGAGGCCTCATTTTTGGGCCCATGCCATAAAATAATTTTCCAAAACATGTGAATGGGTTGGATTTCTAAAAAATAATCATTGTGGGCCCTACGTATTTTGGGATCCAAGAACACAGACAGGCCCCATGCCTCAGGGTATTTTAGTCTTTTACAAAAGGCTTTAAAACCGTTAGCAATGGACGCGGATTCCCCCGCGAAAGCCTTTGGCAGGAAGTAACTGCGGTGGGAATTTAGGTGGGGCCCACCATGATGTTTTTGAGAAATCCACGCCGTTCATCCGTGTTTGGAACTCATTTTAGGACTTAAGACCAAAACTGAGCCGGATCAAAGACTCAAGTGGGCCGCACTAAAGGAAAAGATGGGTAGGGAGTGGGCCCAACATAGATTACCATGCAGGAACTTCCTGTGGAAGCCTTTCGCAGGGAATCCGCGTCCGTAAGCAATTGCAACGGCAAGTGAAAGGAAGACTAATGCAAAGGATTATAAGAGTTTGTGTAGTTTGTTGCAATGTTACATCTGTTGCTAATGTGATGTACTTTATTTCTCCTTTTATACTCTCTGAAAACAAGAAGGAGAGAAGGAGAAGATGCAGCTGAAACGACAACTACATCTCGAATTCCGCCACTGTCTCAAGGTCTACATCTCTCGAGATTACTACCCGACCATCTTCCCCACTGCTGCCAAGCCAATGCTGATTTCCCTTGCCCACATCCAAACCTAACACACCTGATTCATGACGCTGTACTGATGCGACCATTTGGAATGCGTCAGCTGGGTCAGGATCCCACAGTGTCATTAGGCCATTATTCGAGATCGATGCGATGAAGTTATAGTCGTTGCGTAAGAACTTCACCTTGTGGACCATACCCGTTTGGGGTACGCCGAAGATTAAAATCGGATGGTTGGGACGGTTGAGATCCCACACCCTGATGACATGGCTATAGAGCGAGGCAGTGACAATGATATTTCCCATATCCCAGTGCCAGTCACAGGAAATGAGAGCTCCATCAGCAGCTTGTATTATCTTCACGGGATGTTGATGGCGGATGTCCCAGATTCGGAGGTAACCGTCCCAACAGGTGGAGGCAAAAAGAAGCTCATTACGTGGATTCCAGGTGACGCATTGAACCCATCGAGGGTGGATGCAGGTGTAGTGGGGGTTTGCTTGATCGATTTCCCAGTGGTTGACCCTGCCATGGGAAGAGGCTGCGAGGAAGGAATGACTTCTTGGACGCCAGTCTACCGATGTTGTCCTGGTGCGGTTGGGTAGTGAGAAGGATTGGCGGGGGTTGTCACCGGCATCACGATCAATGTCTATGAGGTGGGAGCTCCCATTGTCGGTTGCCATGACGATCAGATTATGGTGGGTTGTGGACCAGGTGCAGTCGTTGAGGTCAGACACTGTGGTTATAGGGGGGTAAAAGGGGTGGACGGACTGATCCTGGGGATGAAGTTGGTGTATTTCGAGAATGTTAGCATTGAAGTTGGGATGGTATCCGGTAGTTAAGGCAAAGATGTTTTCATTGGAGGGGTTGAACTTGAAGGAGTTGATCATGACCATGTTGAAGGAAGAGAAAAAAAGAAGAAGATGATGGTACTGGTGAAGAAGAGAAGAAGACGAAGATTATTTTGAAAAATTTTAGGGTTTGTCTGTGAGAGAGGGAGAGTGCATTTATAGGCCGTTCCCTCTCTCCAGATGTTTCCAAACCAAAACTAATCAACTGATTAGTTAAGTGCGACAATCTTAAACTAATTCAGTAACTCGTTTCGTAACTAAACTCGTTTTCTAGAAGAAAAAAAAAAAAATCATAGAATGGGTTTCGCACGATATTTTCTCATTTTTCGAGGAAACTGAAATCAGTTGGAATATTCGTTTTAGTGTAGCACTACTCTTGGAGCGTCTAATGTATGGCTGAGATAGCTCGGAGCGTCTAATGGATGGCAGAGATAGCCAGAGAGATGCAATCGCCAGTTTGTTAGAACGTTTCCGTTTTCTGGAGTCGCCCGCGCGAGGACTCGATCTGCTTGCACCGTGATGGTTTGAATCGTTGAATTAGATGACCTCAGTTCGGTTTAAAGACAGACTGGCGGGAAGGGAAAGAAAATGAGGGCGCGACTTGGATGTTACCCCTACTGTGGGGCCCACATTGATGATTTATTGAATATCCACGCTGTCCAACCGATCATTTTAGGACGGAGTCCCAAAAATTAAGCAGATCCAAAACTTAGGTGGACAGTAACACAGTAAACAGTGGTGATTGAGTGCCTAACCATTAAAAATTCCAAAGGCGCCATAGTAAGGTTTTGGTAATGTTTATTTCCATCCAACCCGTTGATAATGTCAAAAAGTATCAGCTCAATCCAATACTTTGGTGGTCTATAAAATGTTTTTAATAGTCTTTGTAATGGTATGGTCCACCTGAGATTTGTATCTTCTTAAGGTTTGGAATAGTCCCTAAAATGATATAAGAAAACAGATGGACGGCGTGGATATACAAAGAAGACATCAAGGTGGGCCCTACACGGTTAGAGTAGCCTTTGCATCCCAGACCCAAAAGGCTCGACGTTAAAAACAGTTCGCACAGGTAGGTCTCCAAATGGTCTGGAACAATGATGTCTGTGTCCTTCTCATGTCCCCACAAAACCTGATACTTCCAGTAAAATGGCCGATACGCCATTAAAATCTTCTTCTTGACCGAAACTTTCCATCTCTTCTCTCATACGCCCACCCCGCACCACTCATTTCTTTGGCCGGCAACCCCATCACTTTGTATAGCGGAACCCGATTACTTTGGCTGGCAACTTCATCACTCTATATAGTGAAACCCCATCACTTTGGCCAATAACCTTGTCACTTAGTTTAGTTAAACCCTGTCACTCTGTCCAGCAACCCCATCACTTTGTATAATGGAACCTTGACTTGAACTTCGTCACTTTAGCATTCAACCCCGTCACTTATATAGTGAAACCTCGTCATTTAGTATGGTGGAGCCCCAACCGGCAACTCCGTCACCTTGGTTGGTTGAACCCTATCACTTTGGCTGGCAACCTCATCAGTTTGTATGGAGGAACCCATCACTTTGGCCAGCAACCCCGTCGCTATGTATGGCAGAACCCCATCACTTTGGCCGGCAACCTTATCACTCTATATAGTGAAACCCCATCACTTTGGCCAATAACCTCATCACTTAATCAAGTTAAACCCCGTCACTTTGGCTAGCAAACCCATCACTTTGTATAGTGGAACCCTGAGTCAAACTCTGTCACTTTGGCCTGCAACCCCGTCACTTGTATAGTGAAACCTCGTCACTTAGTATAGTGGAGCCCCGACCAACAACTCCGTCACTTTGGCTGGTTGAACCCTATCACTTTAGTTGGCAACCTCGTCAGTTTGTATGGAGGAACCCATCACTTTGGCCAACAACCCCGTTACTATGTATAGCGAAACCCCATCACTTTGGTCGGCAAACCCATCACTTTGACCGGCAACCTCGTTACTTTGTCTAGTTGAATCCGGTCACTTTGGCCTACAACCCTCACACTTTGTACAGTAGAACCTCCTCATTGGTGTCATTTCCAAATGCCTCACAAAATGTTAGCCTCTTTTCCAAAAAATTATTGTGGAATATGATTCTAAGGACCCCACTCCTTTGCACCACCCCTTCAATGTGGGCACCTATAACAATCACGCTCTTTGGACCCCCACCATGCTATCTTCATGACATCCACAAGGTGAAAATAACGCCTCTAATCCTATGCATGGAGTGGATTTCAAGTATACCATGAGGTGGGCCCCACATAGCTTCGATGTCTTTGATTTTAGTTTCTACTCGTAAGAGTACTCGCTCTAATATTGCGCTTTTCTCACCACACATAACATGCCTCACATGTCATTCAATCTATACCCTCTGAATTTTTAAATTTGGAGGCCTCATGTGGATGGAGCATTGCCCCAAAATAAGACGGATCAAATGATCTTACAACCCATTGCTCTCTCTTTTCTCTATTGAATTTGCACCACCATTCATTTTTAAAGTCACCCCTTTAATGGATAGCAATTGGATGGTTAGGATGACTTGATCAAACGCAATTATTAGGTCATGCTCCATCTATAATTGGCCCTTATGATCCTCCTAGTTCTTTATATTAGTCCCCTATGTGATCAAATTTGCATTAATGAGCAGATACAACGCTAATAGTAATACATCAATAGCTTATATAACAAAACTAAGAGACAACAAAACTAAGAGATAATCATAATTGATACATTGTTAACTATTTTCCTCTAAAGGTGTGAGCACACCACCTATAACTTTGTTGATCATCTGAAACATAATATACAATTATTAGGTGTAATATGACTATTTTGTTATTGGAGAGAGAGAAAGGAGGGTGTTGTGAATTCTCCTTTATAATTAGAATATCAACTTTTGGCAAGAAATTTTCTCCAAAGAAATAAAGGATTATGAGAGAAGAATGAAGATTCGATAGTAATCCAAAAAGTGCAGAATTAAGGGGTGGTTTCAAAGCTCTATGAGCCTCACCATGATGCATGTGTTTTATCCACACCGTCCATCCATTTTGTCATCTTATTTTAATGAACAATTTCAAAAATTAGACAAATCAAAATCTAAGGTAGACCACACCACAAGAAAATAGTGGGGATTGAACGTCCACCATTAAAATCTTCCTAGGACCCACTATAATATTTATTTGCCATCCAAGTTGTTCATAAGATCACATAGAGCTAGATGAACAGAAAAACACAAATATCAGCTTGATACCAAACTTCTATGGCCCCCAAGAAAAGTTTTCAATGGTAAACATCAATCCCCCACTGTTTTCCTGTGGTGTGGTCCACCTGAGATTTAGATCTGTCTCATTTTTGAGATAGTGCCTTAAAATAAGATGGAAAAATGGATGGACGGCGTGGATAAAACACAAACATCATGTGAGGTCCACAAAACCACCCTTAGACTAGCATATCCGTGCAAATCCCAAAATATGGCTCCTCTTGTGGAAAAGATGATCCGCACTCAATGCGGCAACATGGGGACTGTCGGAGAAAAATTTTGCTACACCCACGAGTTAGCTACGCTAGCTACACCAGGTGTAGAAATGACCCCACCATGATGTATGTGTTGTATCCACTCCGTCCATCCATTTGGCGAGATCATTTTAGGGCATTACACCAAAATGAGGCAGATCCATAGAACAAGTGGACCCAGCATAGAAAATAGTGGGGATTGAACACCAACCATTAAAAATTTATTGGGGTCCATTTCAGCTTTGGATCCGCCTCATTTTTGGTGTAATACCTTAAAATGATCTCGTCAAATGGATGGACGGAGTGGATACAACACATACATCATGGTGGGGTCATTTCTACACCCGGTGTAGCTAGCGTAGCTAACTCGTGGGTGTAGCTAATTTTTTCACGGGACTGTCGTTTACATGCGCCGTCATAAGCAAAGTTTCGCAACTATACATTCCCTCTAAAGTCCCACATTGTTAGAGCATCTGAACCGTACAAGAGGCGGGCCTTTCCATGGAAACTACTTGGGAAGAAAGTGGGACCAATCCAATGACTAAATAGGCCACATTTGTACATTGTTTTATATCATTGGTTGTCCATTGATTTTCACGATGTAGTCCTCCTCATGAATAGACTAATCTAGTTTTCACCTTAGATGATCTTAATGGTTCGGCCCACCTTTTGCATGGCTTAGATTTCTATACAAGTGACACATTGTCGGGAAAGAGAGCTATCAAAAATAAAAATGCACATAGATGACATGGCTTCTAAAAGCCTTAGATCTTGCAGGCTTCCGTCAAAATCTCGGGAGCGGATTGCCTGTGACCCCGGCCACAGAGATATCTCTGTGCCCGGAGCTGTGTGGGGCCCATAAAGATGTCCATTACAAATCCAATCCGTCCATCTTTTTTGAAAGGCGACAATAGTACAGGATTATAAAAATCACACACATCCAATACTCAGGTGGGCCATACCAGACGAATGCGTGGGTATTGAACACTTAGCGGTGACAAAAGTTTCACATCACGATGATATTTTTTCCTACAGTTTATCTGAGTGTTAATAATTCTTTGAACGGTTTGGATGGCATATAAACATCATGGTCAGTTCCAGGAAGATTTCAATGGTGGACGTTGGTGTTCCCACTGTTTTGTTGGTGTGGCCCACCTGAGTTTTTTATCTGCGTGATTTTTAGAATCCCGTCCTATCGTGGTCTTTCAAAACAGATGGACGGAGTGGATTTGTAATGGACATCTCTATGGGCCCCACACAGCTCCGGGCACAGAGATATCTCTGTGCCCGGGTCACAGGCAATCCGCTCACCAAAATCTCCACCTTTTTAGCCATAGACGTTCCAAATAGAAGCCGAGTTGGTTGTCGTTCCAGGAATCCATGTTCCAATCCAATTTGGCTTCCGAATATAAACTAGTTTTGGCTTCAAACACACAAGTCTAGACTAAAATCACTATGCCAACCAAACAGGCCCTAATATGTGTTAGACGTAGGGCTGCACATATGTCAGGTCAACTCAATCAACCCGCCCGATCCAACCCACCAGAAACTCGATCCACCAAGACACAATAGAGAAAACGGTCTAGTCTTGATTGAATGCAACTGGATTATTTTTAATCTAGGTATGATTTAGGATACATGTCAAACCCGACCAACCCGACCTGTACCCCGACTTGTGTATACCTGATCCATTCCGCCCGACCCGAACAACCCCGAGTTCAATCAAAGTATTCTAAAAAAAATATGCCTGAAAAATTCCTACGGTTGAAACATCCCCAGGCTCACAGTGATGTTTATATGCCATTCATACCATTCATAATATTGTCATTCTTATTGTGATGAGCTGAAAACACAAATATTAGCTTGATTCAAATTTTTTGTGGCCCCATGTTGACATTCAATCCTCACATTTGCGGCCCACTTGAGTTGTGGCTGAAAGTTTGTATAGTTATGTTCACATTTTCAATTTGTTCAAATAGGGTCATTGTTCAGTGATCCAAACCATTGATGAGAAGGGCCTCATCATGCATGGCCACATAGAAAATTACAAAAAAAAAAAAAAAAAAAAAAAAAAAAAAAAAAAAAAAAACTTTAAACTGATTGAAATATCGCATAATAGAATTTATGGACTTTTCAATAGTTAATGGTTCCACTTTGCCCTGAATTTGGGATTATGTAGGTTAGCGTTCCATCCTAATCCAACACTAACCTAGTCACAGTCCGACTGAAGGTTGAACCTTTAAAATATGTTTAGGTTTGGTCTAGGATTGGGCCCATGTGCAAGCCTAATACATATTGATGATGTGTGCCTTTTATATCCACTCGGTCCATCCTTTTTGAGAGTTAAATGTGGTAGATCTAAATCTCAAGTGGACCACACCACAGGAAAACAGTGTTGGTGAGCATTCAATCACCACTGTTTCATGTGGTGTGGTCCACCTGAGATTTAGATCTCCTTCATTTTTAAGATTATGCCTTAAAATGATCTGAAAAAACAGATGAACAACGTGGATGAAACTAACACATTGGCCGCATAGTCACGAATCCTCCAAATCGGCGTCCAGAGAATATAATCCTACTATAACAGGAGAGAGAGCCCGTTAGAGAGAGACGTCCGCAGAGGAATCGTAAGAGAGAAATCGCAGAGCGAATTTCCAAAGAGCTCTTTTCTTTTTTATCAGAAATTTTCAGTCACCATTAATATTGCAAGCTCTGGATTGTAGATTGGTGAAGCATCCAATGGCTATTTGTACAAAGACTCAACAGCAGCGGCTCGGTGGTAATATCTCTTATGTTACAGATGATGTGTTGATCGATATCCTTTCTCGATTGTCAATAAAATCTCTCTTCCGATTCAAGTGCGTTTCCAAAGCATGGAAGTCTTTGATCTCTCACCCTTCTCATGGAGTAATTCAACCCACAACCATGTCCAGCCTCTTTTACACCAACCGGGTGTATTACCATAGTAATTACAAGACTATTACTTCACTGGAACAATTTCAATACACATTTATCATAGACAAAATGTGGCTAAACTACAGGACGGCTTGTGCAATTGATTTTGGTGATCTTAGCTTCTTTCCATATCATCGTAAATTCTGCGCTATCGATTGTTGCAATGGCATGCTGCTCGGCCTCACTCGGCAATCTGGTACTGACAGTACACCTTTTTACTATGTAATAAACCCGGCTACAAAGAAATGGGCTGTTGTGCCAGAGCCCCCTAACAAGCATAAATGTTATACGACCTGCATGCTAGCTTTTGATCCCTCTTTCTCTCCTTACTACACTCTCATTTACTCAGGCCTCTTTCTTGGAGTTGATATCTTCTCATCGAAAGCACGTATGTGGGTCCACTCTAAAGTGCCACAAAAACTAGTCACAAAACCTTGGAGGCGATCACCGGGCCCACAGGCCGTTTTGTTTAATCATACCCTCCACATGCTATCTGAAGGTGATTCAATTGTGGGATTTGATGTTGATGGAGAGTGTTTCCGCTTGATTCCGTTGCCAGTGTCCCGGCCAAGAAACAGTACCCAAACGACATGCATTGGCGTGTCGGGAGGCTATCTCTATTATGCAAACCATGATGGTTTCCGATTGCAAATCTGGACTCTTAAGGATTATGATGATTTAAAATGGATCTTAAAGCATGAAACTACCATTGATTCCTTAGTAGAGAACCATGTTAAAGCCACTTGTTCTTCAGCTATTTACAGCCATTTGCCGCTTTGGTTGCATAAGAAGTACCTCAATGATGAGCATATCTTAGCCGATGGAATCGTCATCAAAGCCAAAATACCCTTACGACATTATCGTCTTAGCCAATTCAATGTGCTTTCTTTTCATCCGGATCTTGAGGTTGTCTTCCTTGGAATGGGGGGCACAATGCTTTCCTATCACCTCGACAGCAAGAAGTTGAAGGAGGTATGGGTTTCAAAACTGCAAGACAGCAGATTTCACATGGGGAATGTCTACCCTTTCTCACCTTGTTTTGCGGATTTCTATTAGTGTAAACGTAAGTAGGAATTCTCTACTCTTATTGTGTTTGCTTTCAAGTTTATTTTATTTTTAAAGTTGGTGATTTGATCATTGAAATATTAGAGATAGATTGAACTGAATGTTATGGCCTTAATTCATTAAAATGTTTGTTAATAATGTCTTTCTTTATCTACCATACCCCTGATCGTGCTTGAAAATTTTAATAAAGTGGGCGATGATGTTGATGATTAGAAGCCCGGAAAGAAAGGGTATAATTAAACCATCATAGTCATTGATTTAGTGGTCTAAGTAAAGGACAACTAAAATATGCTTGTGTGGAAAACGAAATGCAATTTCATTTTGTGAAATTTGTTCAGTATTGAGCTACTAAGACTATCTGGTCAGAGTAAAGTTTGATCAACTATCTACTCATATGGTGGCCAAATAAATGAGTCATCCATATGATGGCTAACTAAATGAATGATTCATATTACTTTGGATGATCCTAGCTCTTTTTTTACATAATTACACATGCTCACACCCACACACACCACAATAGGTACTCAAACCCATGACCTTAGTGATGAAACTATTGTGAGTCTACAACCAAGCCATAAGTAAGGACCCTACATAAATGATCTTGACCAAATATTAAATGCTATTAATCGATGGTTAAGATTGTGAGATGGGTGTGATGTTTGCATGGTAGCCCATGAAATGAGTGTTGAACCTAACCAAGATTGTAGAGCAATGGAGTGCACTAAGTGTACTAATGCTAATGAGAGCACTCAGTTTTGAAAACTAGTTGCATACTACCTTTTGAACACAAGCTGCCAAGGGGACAGGTAGGAGACTGGGACAAGACCCAGACCACTCATCAGTCAGCCAGCCACAATAGATATGGGTCATTTCGCCAACCTCTCTTATATGGTAGCAAACAGCTAAATATATTTTCAATCGATGATTTTGATTCATAAATACGGATTAATGTGTTTCCACTATTCTACGTTCTTATGTTAAAACTTCAAAGGGATCTTGAAAACCTTGACCTATTATTTAAAATCAGTTGCACCCAATAAAATGTTGCTTTTGGTAACTATTCATCAATTACAACAGCTTAACAATCAACAACCTCAGTCTTACCCATCTTTATTCGAGTTCACACCTGAATTTCTCTTGATGGGTTTCACAAAGAGAATAAAGTGAAGCGATAATCACACCCATATTTAGGACATTATAGCAAGTGAAGTGAAACCTATGTAACTGGGACATGGAGACATGCCTGACCCAGTTTTTGTCTAGTTGGTGCTTTAACCCCTATTTCATCGGGAGATGCTACGAGTAAGCACGACATAAACATCAAAATGGCATTTGCCTTAAACCTCCCTTCAGAGGCGTGTCCAAATGGGTCCTAAAACTTAACACATTGAATATCAATAATCTATAATGCTGCTATTTTTCTTCAATAAGATCACTGTTTGGTTTTCTCCTCATCAAGGTGGGGCCAGGAAGGTTGGAGTGGTAGCTGTCTGCATCATGGTATTAGAAAACTCGTAGTAAGAAATGTTTTGTAATGGTGACAGTGGGACCCATTATGTGATATGGGCCTATAACCTCATTTCGAAGAAATGTCCTGTAAATTAAAGGCCTAACATGCCACGTTATGGGCCCATAATGACCCAAAAGAATTTTTTACTTCATTTCTTCCTTCAAAAGAATTTTTATGGATTCGAGTACCCATGGTGTGAAATCCCACTGTAGTGTTAGTGCATGAGTGTGTGTGGGGTGTGAGTGTGTGTATAAAATAAAAACTCCCTAATTTTTCATTTGATGTGGCCTACTTGAGTTTTTTTTTTTTTTTTTTTTTTTATCAGCCTGACTGTTAGGCTCACCTCATTAAATGAGCTCGAACAAATGATGCATAGAGTGGATGTCACACCCACAACGTTGGCTCCCACGGGGCTTTTGGTCGCATGAGCTCCCCTACGAAAACAGTCGTGGTAAATACATAACCTACCGAATGTAACACAGGCAATTGGGAGTCTATTCCCTCGATGTGTAGATCAAGGTAGTTTCAGTACCCGTGTTTGGCTTGAAGGAATCTATCTTCAAGCTTAAAATGAAAATGCCCACACATATCAACTTGTCACACATGTGAGGGATCCTGGAAAATCATCAGACAGAATTGTCCATCCACATAAAAGCAGGCTGGTCCACCATCACACACACCGGCAAGCACGCAGATCATTTGCTTATCACTTTTCTAAACATCAATGCTCATCACTTTGCTCACCACTATTTTCGTGTGGTTTGGTCCACTTGATAATTGGATTAAAATGATCTCGCAAAATAGATGGATGATTTTGATATACCACACCCATGTTAACGCTTACCTTGTGGGACCCACCTTGATGAATGTATTGTATATCCATGCCGCCCAACCGTTTTCTCAGCTCATTTCATGGAGTTGTTAAAAAAAAAATAGGCATATTCAAATCTTATGAATAACCATTAAAAGCTTTTCTTAGGCCCCAGAAGTTTTGGATCACCCTGATATTCGTATTTTCCCTTCATCTAGGTCCTTTTGACCTTATCAATGGATGGAAAATTAACATAACTGATATTCTTACAGTGGGCCCTAGGAAGTTTTTAATGGCGAGCATTCAATAATCACTATTTCCTGTGGTGTGGTCCACCTGGGATTTGGATCAACTTAAATTTTAGTACCACGTCCTCAAATGAGCTGAAAAAACGGATGGACGGCATTGATATGCAATACATTTATCACCCCCCCTGGTAAGGGTAACACAACACCTACTGAGTTGTTACCCGGGTAACAGCTAATCCGCTTCCGGTGCTATGTGTTACCCGACCCAATCGGGGTATGCGGTTTGCTAGCGACCACCCCAACACCAGCTAGCTACTGATGTCAAAGCTATATGGGAGCCAACATAATGTATGTGTTTTTATCCACGCCGTCCATCCATTTTTTCAGTTCATTTTAGGGCATAATCCTAAAAATGACGCCTATTCAAATGTTAGGTGGACCACACCACTGGAAACAGTGGGAATTGAATTCTTATCATGGCCAAAGAAGTTTTGGATCAAGCCGATATTTGCGTTTTCCCAATCCAGGTATGCGTGACCTTATCAAAAGGTTGGATAGCAAATAAACATTACAGTGGGTCCTAGGAAGTTTTTAATGGTGGACGTTCAATCAACACTGTTTTCCTGTGGTGTGGTCCACCTTAGATACATCATTTTAGGGTGGAAAAATGGATGGACGGCGTGGATAAAACACATACATCATGGCCGGGGCCACAGAGCTTTGGCACTAGTTAGCTGGCAATCCGAGTCCGATATAAACACACCTGTTCTTCCCCTCTTTCAAAAAAGAAAGGTCTCTCTTTCTTTAGAGATGGAGAAGCTACCGGACGGTATCATGGTCGACATCCTCTCTAGACTATCTCTCAAGACCCTCTTTCAATGCACAGGCGTACGTATGCACCACTTGGCGCAACATAGTCCTCCATGACCCTCATTTCGCTAACATGCACCTAACCCGAGCAACCCAAATTCATCTACCTTGCCTCGTCTTCAACACTAGATCCTTCTCAGGTAAGCGAAACCAGCTATGTCTGGTTGATTTCAATTCCGACGACAGTCAAGATCAAACAGTGTGCAAAGTATCGGGCCCGATCGGCATACGCTTTGACCGAACATCGAGTTCGGTACCATATTATCTTGCAATGGCTTGTTATGTTTATGTGATCACTGGAAAAACAACCCCATATATGTATGCAATCCAATCACTGGAGATCATATCACACTACCACAATCAGCCCAATGCATGGATGGTGGCAAGTTCATATCTGGGAACGGCTTCGACGAAAGAAATAATGAATATAAGGTGATACGGATGATTTTTGGAAAGAAACATGGCCCCCCAGCTTCCCAACCAGAGGCTGAGGTCTACACAGTCGGGTCGGATGTATGGAGAAGTATAGGAAGTGTTCCTTGTCTATTACTACCAGAAAGCTGTATTTTCTCGACGCCCATAAACATTCATGGGGCTCTTCATTGGATGATTGAGCCTGTCTTCTACCCAGAGTATCCAGAACTCATCTTGGCATGGAATGTGAGGGATGAAAAGTTTCAAGTGGTCCCATTCCCTGTAGAATTTGGGCCCAATATAGATTTGTGCATGATGAATCTAATGGTTTATAATAAGTGTCTTTCCATACTCGATTTCGGTGATTTGGATTCAATGAAGATTTGGATAATGAAGGAATACATGTGAAGGAGTCTTGGACTAAACAAGTCGGGAAGCCGATTTGTTTAAGGTATGGATGGAATATGAAGGAGGAGGGTTTGAGGAAAGATGGCAGAATCGGACGGTGGTATGGAGGATGGGATGCATTGAAGCATCGTTCAGATGGAAAGATTCATCTAAAGGCTGTTTACAATCCTGAAGACAGACGTTTTGTGAAAGTTGGTGAAGATGTGAGAGTTGCTTGCAGGAACTTAGATATTAAAACAGAAACAGCTACTCATGTAGGGAGCTTCATTTCCATCAACAATAGCAATTCAGCTTCTCTCTGTTTCACTTGAGGAAAAGCCTGTAATACACAATTCCCTGTCTTAAATCTATTTACACTATAAGAAATGTTCTGTTTAAATGTTAAATGTTTTTTTCTAATATTAGTTTTCTTAATCTTGATTAGAGTGATGTAGTGAGATTAATTATGTATTTGTGCGTTGTGAACATTTTGGTTATTTTGCACAATGGCCCTACTTACACACGTGTGATTGGCACATGCCTCTCTCTCTCTCTCTCTCTCTCTCTCTCTCTCTCTCTCTCTCTCTCTCTCTCTACTTTTTCAAACACTAGTCGCCGTGAACATTAATGACTATCATTCTCATTAAATGCAAAATCCTTTTTTGTGCAAGAGAGGGTAGGAGGCCATCTGTCCGATTGATCTTTCTCATTCGACAGGGGGAGAGAAACAGACCCATTCTAACAACACCCAAGCTCCATTGTTGTGTACGTAGGAACTCACACCAGGTGGATTTCTCCTCTTCTTTATATGAACTTGATGTACATGATTTGAATGAGAAGCATTACTTCCTCTCTACATCTTTACATATTGGATTGTTGTTCTTCTTTTCTTCTTGATTGTGAATATTGGGCTAGTGTGATTTTGCCACACTACTCGTTGTCCGCACGGGATCAGAGCCAGAAGAGTGGTAATTTTATCTCAGCCTCTTGGTGAAGAAGATTAATCAGTCTCTTGAGGATGGATTGAGGTGAGAGACATGAAGTTCTTTTGAAGTATTTCAAGCTTAAAGGCGGACATCATCCATACCGGTTAGAGAGTTAAAGATTTATTTGTTTTTTCATCTACTATGTCATATGCTGATAAAATGAATGAAAATGATAAGGCATCAATTTGACATGTTAGATTGGAGCATCTTAGCATAGATAAGTTGAAAGTTATGGTGTAAAAAAATTTGGTAAATAAGCTGCCTAAAAACTTACTATCTTTAGTAATGGTGAGGTGTGTGAAGGGTGTCAATATGGCAAGGCACATCGCCTTCCATTTGATAAGTCTTTTTCAAAGTGCAAGGCCCCATTAGAGCTTATTCATAATGACTTAATGGAACCCTATGTTACATATTCATATTCGTGTTTTCGATGCATGGCGTTGGTTGTTGATGATTTTACAAGATATACTTGAGTTTATTTTTTAAAAGAGAAATCAAATGTGTTTTCAAAATTGAAGGAATTTGACATGACAATTGAAGGTGCTTTTAACAAGAAAATCAAGCGGCTAAGAATTGATAATGGGAGAGTTTAATTATAATTATTTTTTCTCATTTTGTCAAGCAAATGATATTAAAAGAGAATTTTTTTGTGCCTACACACCACAACAGAATAGTGTGGCTAAAATGATGATTGGACATATTGCAAAGACCTGCAAAAGTTGGCTGCATACAAAGAATTTACCTAATGCTTTATGGGCGGATGGTGTGCAAAACTTATGTAATTAATCAGATTCCTCTTTACCTGGTCAACATGAGTTCCCTTTATGCATTAATATTTGGAGAGAAGTCGAGTGTTAAACATTTTAAAGTCTTTGGTTCAATTTGCTATGTTCATATTCCAGATGAAAAAAAAAACCAAGTTGGATGCAAAAGGCAAGGAAATGCATTTTCATTGGCTATAATTAAAGGAAGAAAGGGTGGAAGTGTATGGATCCTTCAACTCATAATTTTGTTGTTTCTCGAGATATTGTATTTGATTAAGCTTCTTCATATTATGGAATGGAAGGTGTTGCCATGGGAAGTGTTAGTGGTAAAGCTCATGTTCAATTGAAGCCACAAGAAGAAGCTAGCTCACCTGTGACTCCAAATGCCCCTATGGTGTCAAGTGGCTCCTCTCATTCATCTATGGGGGAGCAATGAGATCAGAGAATTGAAGATCCTAGAGAAAAATTGCCTTGCCCACTCGTTATACATTCATGTTTTCTTGCGAGCCTGATTAATAATAATGAGGCTTCTTGTTTTGATAAAGCAAAAGGTGTTAAAGAATGTGATTATGCCACAAATGAGGAGATGCATGCTTTAATTCAAAATCAAACTTTAGATTTTGTGCGTAAGCTCAATGATGTGAAGCCTATCACATGTAAATGGGTCTATAAAATAAAACGCAAGGCTGATGGAAGAGTAGACAGATATAAAGAGACACTTGTTGCTCGCAGGTTCTCTTAAAGCCTCCCGACCCAAGGCTGAGGTCTACCCACTCGGGGTTGGGTGTACTGAGGAGTATAGGAAGAAGCTATTAAACAAGGAATCACTCCAGTCCTCATAAATGTTCATGGAGCTCTTCATTTGATGAATGGGCGTATCTTCAACCCGGCCTATCCATTATGGTCCAAACCAGTCCACCCAATAAGCTAACCGATAAGGTGGAAACAAGCTGGATTAGTGTCCCTCTATTAATGGACGTAAAAATAAGACTTGGTGAAGCCCGTTTAGTAATGGGCCTTAATTTCATGACCCTATCCACATGATAACATGATAACCGGGCCTATGTCAGTCCAGGCCCACCATACTCGACCCTACCCTTCTATCATTTTTTGTTGGAAATACAGGATTCTTTTGTGCCAGAGAGAGTTTGGGAGGCTGTGATTTTCTGCTAGCCCACACATGTCTGTGTGAAGTATCCAAACCATTCATGAAGTCCTATGTAGGGTAAACATACCATGCATTGTTTACCTGAACCAGACTAGGACCACAAATCTTAGACCATTCAGAAGCGACCATCCAATCGGCACGGTTTCAACATGCAAGAGATCCACCACCAATATTGTGAAACAAAGAATCAAAATCAACCGTACATCATGCATGGCCCATCATAGTCGCATAAATAGACTTACATGAATTTAGTTTGTATTAAATTTAGAGATGTGAGATTACTAATCTCACCCCACACATGAGATTAGTGGCCTAATTTTGAATGAAGATTGTTTTTAATGAACATGAGTTCGCTGTGGACTATGCAGCACCGTCATATGTTTAATATATAAGCTGAGGTTTTAGTGGGCCCTACAAAAGTTAAGGCCAGAGATTTGCTACTTTGTGATGACAACTCCATGGTCATGGATACTGATCAACGACTGAGATTATTCCTACATATAGATTGTGATTCAATGCATGCATGCTCTGATACCACGTGAAATCTAATGTTTTGCAATGGTGAACATGAGTTCTATGCATCAATTTCATGAAGAAAACAACAACAAACAGTTCAATGCATCCACTAATCATTTTACACAATGACAGTCAAGTGGGGCCCACTGGTGTTGAGACCAATAGCTAAATTTAATTCACTTTGATCGTATCTATAATGGCCCACTGAAAGGAAATGTTGCAAGCTTAGCTCCTCTAATCTCTATGATTAGAATATTAGCCCATAGGCCACCCATAAATTCTAGGGAATTTTACAACAAAAAAAAAACTTCCTAATTAATATGGAATTTACATCCCGCCACTGCCTTCCAGTCATGCCGTGGCCCGTGAGAGCAAATGGGTGGGGGCTAGGGGAGCCCAAAATTTAGCATCATCTGTGATTTAATTCAAAAGTGTACAGGCAACACTCGCCATCCAAACTGTTTCCATTAGTGAGGCTCACATGAATCACCAATGGGTATGATTTTCCGGATGCAAGCCTAAATGTCAGCGTTAAACCTAATAATTGGAGTGGATTTCATATGATTATCATGGTAGGCTTGGTGAAAATCAAGGATGGATGTCTCTCTCCCAACTATTTCCTTTAGTGTGGCCACCAGAATCATAGGCCAACCTTTTTTTTTTAAGAGTGTCGTTGGTACACGTACTTTTAGGAGCCGTTTGGCATCTCTACTCTAATTCAATAAAAGCTTTTTGAATAAGAGCTACTTCAATAAGCTCTTTTTGCTCTAACTCTTGTTTTAAATAAACCCATTTGATAAAATCTCTAAAAAAAACTCTTGTTTAAAATAATCAGTTCAGTAAAACTTTCGAATAAGAGCTTTTTAAGGGTAGTTGATGTCATTTTTAAAGATTACACTAACTTAAATATAAGAGCAATCCAAATGGTTGTTTCGGTGGACCATCCATCATGTGGGGCCAGCATCAATGTTAATGGTCCTTTATGTGGGGCCACTCAATGCCCACTACTCATCAGCATCACATGGACTCCACATTTGATGCGTCCATAGTGTGGGCCCTACCTTTGAAGTGTATTGTCCATCATGTGGGGCCCAATTTTGATATACCATTCATCGTGTGAGGTGCACCTTCTATATGGTTCATCCATCATACGGCCCACTTTGGATATGGGTTATCCATCATGAGAGACCTTGGATGTGGACCGTCCATTAGATGTGGCTCACTTGATGTCAATTGTCCTTTATGAGGGGCCACACTTTTATGTGAGTCATCCATCATGTGAAGCCCACTCCATCCATTATGTGAGCCCACCTTGATGTGAATCATTCTTTGTGTGGGGCCCCACCTTCATTATGGGTCGTTCATCATGTGAGCCCATCTTTAATATCAACTGACCATCATGTGGGCCTACCTTCAATGACCATCATCCATCATGTGGATCCCACCTTTGACGTGGACTGCCATTTAAATGGGATTACTTATGTGCATGTTCCGTCATGTTGGGCCACACTTTGATGTGGGCCATCTATCATGTGGGGCCTACCTTTGATGTGAACCTTTCATTACGTGGCCCACCTTGATGTGGGGCCCCACTTCAATATGAGTCATTCATTATGAGGGGCCCATCTTTTGTGTCCACCATCCATCATGTGGGTCCTACCTTTGTTGTGGACCACTATCATGTGAAGCCCATATCAAGTAGGTAGCCCATCATGTGGGACCCATTTGATGTCCACCATCCATCATGTAGGTCTCACCTTGGCTATGGACTGTCCATCATGTGGGGTCCAACCTTCAATATGGGTCATTCATCATGTAGACCCACCTTTAATGTCAACCTTCCATTAGTGGTCCCATATTCAATATCCACCATCCATCACTTGGATCCTACCTTTGATGTGGACCATCCATCATGTAGGTCTCACCTTTGTTGTGGACCATCTATCATGTGGGGCCCACTTGATGTGGAGTCCATCATGTGGGACCCACCTTTGATGTCCATCATCCATCATGTAGGTCCCACCTTTGCTATGGACCATCCATCATGTAGGGCCCAACCTTCAATATGGGTCATTCATCATGTGGTCCCACATTTAATGTCAATCTTCCATCATGTGGTCCCACATTCAATGTCCACCATCCATCATATGGGTCCCACCTTTGCTATGAACTGTCCATTATATGGGGCCCACTTGATGTGGATAGTTCATCCATCATGCGGGTCCACATTTTAATGTGGGTCATCCATCATGTGGGACCCACCTTTGGTGTTCATGGTCAATCATGTGGGGCCCAACCTTCAATATGGGTTGTTCATCATGTGGGCCTACCTTTGATGTCAACCTTCCATCATGTGATCCCACCTTCAATATGGGTTGTTCGTCCTGCCCCACCTTAGAGATATTCTAAAGAAGAGAAGAGGGCAAGATGGGAAACTTAAAAAGTCTAAGGACAAATTTGTCTAAAAATTAACTAAAAATATCTACCTGCTTAAGTTAAATAAGCTCTTAAAGAAAAAGTAACCTCCCTATTACTTAATATTTAAGAGTTTTTTTCTAGTTTATAAAAAATAATAAGCTCTAAAATGAAAGCTTTACCATTCGATCTATTTTTATAATAAGAACTTTTTTTTTTTTAGAATAAGCAAATAAGCTCTTATTAATAGATTTGCCAAACGCCTCCTCTGATACAGTTGAGGAGAGGGATGCCGGAAATCCTGCCCTGAGCATTCGATGCATACTTGATTTTTATGGAGCCCATGAAACCCGGTGCTTCCATTAGAAGGATAGGTCCCATGATGAACTGACCCAAGACAAGATCAGTCCAGTAAGATCAATTGGATCGTTGGAAATTGATAATAGACAGTACTCATCCAACTAACACGTGCAGACCTGATACGCGGCCAACATGATGGTTGACAATTAGCTTTATTTTTGGGACGTAGGGACCCTGCTGCACAGGCCGGATGCCATACATATCCCAGTGGGCCCCAGATGTTGGCACTCATACAGTGCTTATGTTCTACAGGGACATGAAGTTGAAATGGCCCCTAACAGAGTGGAATGTTCACATCCATCTCGATGGACCACTTAGTGTTAATGCAATCGAGCGTATATGGCCAACGATATCAAGTGTAATGCAACATCCAAGCCACTGACAAGTTAGGCCCCAGCTTCAATAATATCAGGCACAAAACTCAGGGCAGATCATAGATCAGATGAGCCGTACTACGCCTTTAGTAAAAACATTGGCCATCTACTGCTTTCTGGGTGCGTCCCACCTGATGAACGGTTGTGTCCAATTTTTTCACCTATCTTCAACCAGTAAATCAAATACGTGAGCTCATGTTAACCCGTATGGCCTGACGCATCATGGCAAAAGAGAGCCTGTATCACAGCTCAAAAACTCAAAAGTCTCTGGACACGAGTTCATGCCCGACCAAATTGCGTCAAATGGCGGATTGGACGGCTCGGAGTTGACCCAGTCGAGTTTTCTGATTTGCCACGTGTACAATTTCTGATGACTAAAACGAAATCTCACAAGATTCGCATAATCTGTGGGGCTGTCAATGGGTACCGGTAGGGCAAACACAAGTATCCGATGCACCGAACCCGGTTTTAATGGGCTTGGGTCTGGTCAGGTCCAGCCACATTAAGCCTAACTTGTTTAGCCTCTTTCTTGGGTCTTGGTAAGGTCAGGCTACATTACGCCTGACTTGGATATCTATCACGCCACAAATTAGGGTCCATACCAGACTCGCAAGCATCTTTTACTAGCCCATGCCCAACGTGTCAGGACCAAACTCAAAACCCAACGGGCCAGGCCGCTATGAGACTAGCAAACCTCTCAGATGTGTGTCCTGTGCAAATCGTCTCGGTCAACGTGGACTTGGTCGGACCTGATCCAGACTGACTTGAATTACTGGACGAGTTACCCCCAACTCCGCCCTTGTCAGGCTGATTCACCGCTGAGCCTAACTAGAGCTGAGCCAAGCTAGCTTGGTTAACTCACTCGACTCAGCTCGATTCAGCTCATAGATTGGATTAGACTGGGAGATTATCTAGACCTTGTAGATACTTATGAGTGCCTTTGGAGGCGTAATTTAGTTTTTATTCCTCATTCGGATAGATTCAGTTATCACTTTTCACTTGGAAATGAAAATTTTAACATCTACAATGGTTCTGATGTTTTTGGTTCTAGATTTATATTAGCCAAACTCAGACATCCTACACATTTCTATCTATAGCTTCTCTAACCAAGAACAGTGGTAAGGCTTGCAGCAGATGGAATTCTTGGCCCTCTATGCCTCCACAGATCTATAGTCTATAGAAGCCAATATTATGGGCGAGTGAACAAGAGTACGAATGTGAAGTGTAACTGCAAGTAAAAGTCTCTCGAAAGTGATACATGTGGACCAAGGTATCTCAAAACGGTTACGATACGGCCGTATCGGCTGATACGTAAAGGAAACGGTGGTGGCCGTTACGCGTTACGGGGTCGTAACGGCCGTAACGGCCGTTACAGAAAAAATAGGCCGTAACGGCCCCGTAACGGCCGTTACGGGACCGTTACAGCCCCGTAACGGTCCCGTAACGGTCATGTAACGGTCCCGTAACGGTCATGTAACGGTCCCGTAACGGTCATGTAACTGTTTTCTTCAGAAAATAAAAAGGGGCCGTATCAGCCGATACGGGGTCCGTAAAGGCCGTTACGGCCTGTATCGTAACGGTAACGGTGGTGGCCGTTACGGCCACCGTTACCGTTATGGAACACCTTGATGTGGACCCATTCCCTACGGTTTCTCAGAGTGGCCATGGGAAAGATTGTCAGTTTCATCAATGACAGCTCATGCTACAGCCACGTCTGCTTCCAATCAATCGCTCTTGGACATGTCGTTAGATCTAGAGCCATCTCGTGGAATTCCTGTAAGATTCAGCCATTCAGGCATCGTCATTTAGTCTATAATGTCCAGATACTAGAATAAAGTTGGGTGATGCCTTATGAGATTCCCATTTATATTTTTAGTAGGATTCCAAGGCCGTTAGGAAGACCTCTCATGAACTGGCATAAAGCCTACACCTCAGAACCGTCGGTTCATTCACAAGGATGGAGGGGATTTTCCATTTTATTGCCTTTAATATAACACAAGGATAATGGACGCCTTAGCAGAAAATGGTCAGCATGCATCACACCCATGAATGCATGTTTGTGAACAAACCGTCTATCCCATGCTAGTCATTCTAAATGACCTGACAATTCCACCTATAATTGCATAGGCCATTGTCTACTTGCAAGAGTACGAGTTTGGCTCAAGTGTGGAAGAAGCACCAAATCAGAAGGATGAACCATTTTGAAGACCTCAAGAAGCAGATTGACCATACCATTAAATCAAGAGTATGTACCATTTTGAAGATCTTAAGGAGAGGACGAACCATACGAGACGATTACATCATCTACCTGCAGGAGTAGGACTTGGCATGAGTATGGAAGAAGATCACGTATCCTTTTCACAAACCAAGTGTTTACTCCACTATGGATTGATACAACAAAAGTCAAGTTAAGTCCAAGCTCATTATGATCTTAAGCCACATCAAATGGATGAGGACATGGTGTAGCCAAAAAGCTTTACGATCGCATTCAATATGTAATTCCTTACCATACTACCACACTTGAGACCTATGTCGCTGAGGTGCCGGCTTTCATGACTATGATCAGGTCCCACTTCCCCAAACCAAATGCCATGACCATGATCTAATACTAGTGTCCTCAATGGATGAGATCCGAGAAGTGACACCCATTATTCTAACAATCATGGTTTACAAAATCTTAGCCGCACATTAAGTGTTGCTAATGTTTTCAATCAGAGAAAATTAATTCTCAAGTAAAACTACTTCAGTCTCGTTTTCAAATTAAAACGTTGATACATGTTTCCCAAGTGGGAGAATGTAAGATTTTCCCATCTAGTGGGCAATCATTAGATCAACTGTCTTTGATCAAACGAAATCAAATCTACCCGTTGGATTATAAGCAATGAGCATGACAGTGTAGCTTACTTGTGGTGTGAATAAACTTAATATGATAAGAGCCCACAAACTCTCCACTTGATCATGTGACGCGATCGTAGCAAGTGCGGACTTTCTAAAAGTGTGGAGACTTGAGGGCTAAGAAGTCCTAATGGGTTTAAGGTTCTTAAGATTCATCTACATATAAAAATCTTAATCCTCAAGCCTCTCTCACATTTTGCACTTCTTCCCCCATCTTAAGAGCGCCTTAGAGAAAGATGGGGAAAAACAAGGCTATTTTGAACCGTCATCAAAAGAACAACAATGACAGCAAAAACAGACAATCCAAGTCTGCGCTCTTGTCGGTAAAACTCTGTTATTTGGGCCATTTTGGCTATTTATCTAAGCCAACTTTGTTAATAAACCGTTTGCAAACAATTTGATGCTCCCATATGTATTAAACTCAACAATAGCAATATATTTTATAAGATCATCAATCAGGCTGCCAAACCCCTAGGGTTGCAATTGAGTGGGACTCTTAAAAGGAGAATAGATCATGAAAGGAATAGCAATCTGATTAGATAGCCAGTTGTGATCAATTGCCGCTACCATAAAACTCATGAATTGAACTCATGCATAGCCAAGCAACCAACACCACCACTATCAGTGATCACCAAGATACAACAATCAAATGCAATCTGATTAGATAGCCAGTAGTGATCAATTGCCACTACCATAAAACTCATGAATTGACCTCATGCATAGCCAAGCAACCAACACCACCACTATCAGTGATTACCAAAATACAACAATCAAATGCTGTTCACAACACCAAATTGATTGTGATCACAGTCATGACTTCAGAATCAAGATCTTAAATTGTCTTTTGATAGCAGTTGATTGATCTAAATTAGAGTTAATAAAAGCAGTCAAAATTCAATGCCATTATTGTCAAACCATGGCCAAATTTCAATCATCATCATCATCTAACCTTATCCCAATTAAATGGGGTCAGCTACACGAACATTGTTTCACCATTCCACTCTATCAAGATCCACATCCTCAGTTAAACCACACGTCATCAGATCTTTTCTTACTACCTCCACCCACGTCCTTTTGGGCCTTTTCCTTGCCCTTTTAGGGCCTTCAACTTGAACAAACTCAGTCCTAACCAGTGTAGGTTCTGTTGCACAAATGGCGTCACTACTGAGTTCCCTCAAATACATTCATATCTAATTCTATCCCTCCGCAACTCCTCATATTGCAACTGATCTCTCTCAACATCCTCATTTCAGCTACGCTCATCCTATGAACATGTTGTTCCTGAATGTCCAACATTCTATCCCATAAAGCTAGCCATCCTATAAAATCTCCCTTTCAAATTGACTGGTATGCAGCGGTCACATAAAACTCCAAATGCACATCTCCACTTCATCCACCTAGCTCCAATTCTATGAGTAACATCCTTCTCGATCTCTCTGCTCTCATGGATTATTGACCAAGATAATGAAAATTGACACTTTGGGGTACTTCTTGGACAACAATCTTAACCAGTTCCTCATTTACACTCATATTCTTACCAAAATTGCATTTGATATACTCTATTTTTGTCCAATTGATGTTAAAACCTTTAGATACAAAAGCATCCTTCCATAGTTCTAGCCTTGTGTTACTGTTACCCCTTCCCACATATCGTCAATCAAAACTGTCTTCTGCAAACACATACACCACGGGACCTCCAATTTCATTCACCAATAATGATGTAATACAATACCAAGATCAACTGAAAACTACAGATTCTAGTGCATACATTGCTCTGATACCAAATGTAATAGGATTATTTCCATTCTTTTCAGGATATACATTGAAATCACGATTTTTTTAGTAGCAAGAATGAATAAATAGATAGCTTGGGCATTAGGGAATGGAGAGAGAATTCGGTTTTGGGGAGATGCTTGGGTGGGTGATTTTCCGTTGAAGGTTTACTTCGCATTTCGACAGATCAGGCCACCTTTGTTGTTGACTGTGTGTCGATTGTCGGTAACGAGGCCGTCTGGGAACCTCCTTGTAGGAGTTTTCTACGGGACAAAGAGGTTGATGATTACTTCGCCCTCCTCAATCGGATTCATCTCTATCAGCCGCACCCTTTCATCACTGATAGTCTTATTTGAAGGCTAGACAAAGTCAATGTCTTCACAGTGAAATCCTTTTGTGTGTTTCTCCAAAAAGAAGACAACCAGAGGTCAGAGGTTAAAACGTAACATGTGTGGCACTACAAAGTTCCCCCCAAGTATGCGGCATTCAGTTGATTGGTGGGAAACAAGGAAGTTCTAATGGTGGACAATTGGTGCAAGAGGGTAATGATCATCCCTAACATTTGCTTGTGTGGTATGGGAAATGAGGAATCGGTGGATCATCTGTTCATCCATTGCAGCTTTATAGGACGGATTTGGGAGGATATCTTATCTCGGTTTCAGGTGGCCTGGTCTCTCCCCTCCTCAGTGGGCGACCTTCTAGAGGCTTGGCATGGGACGACGTTGGGAAAACAAAGGACGGCCTTATGGAGGAAGTGTATTTTGGCGGTGTGGTGGGCTGTGTGGGAAGAGAGGAATGGCAGATGCTTTAGAGGCGAAAGTAAAGGGGCGGAGTGTGTCTCTCATAGGGTATGGTCTTTGTTAATCGAATAGGCGGCCATTTCTAATAAGTTATAGGATTGTAACATCGCCTTTTTGGCCTAGTAGGCGGATCACTATCTCAGCAGTTCTGGGTATTGTTGTAGTTTCTCCCTTTTTTTCTAATAAATTCACGTTATCTTTCAAACAAAAAAAAAATAGATAGCTCAATTATGTTATCTTTATGTTACCACCTTTGATGAAGCTTCAAATAAACCTTATTCTTTCTAGATTCTCTCCCTTAGGACACTCTCAAGATAGGAAAGCAATCCCAAACATGAGAGAAGTTTAAGGACCAAGTCTTCTATATATAGAAGACTCATAAAAATCTTCAACTCATAAGAGTCATTGCCCTTGAGTCTACACACTTTTAAAAAATCCACACTCACTAGGATTCCACCACATGATCAAGGGAAGGGTTTGTCGGCCAACGATTGACAAATTCTCCAAATTGAATCAAACTCGTTCAAAACCAATTTTTGTTTGGCATCAGGAGTCGAGATTAAGAATAGAGGGTGACTCAGCCCAACTCCACAGAGCATGTGGACCGAACGAGTTGGTCCGATTTTCCACATCAAAAAAATTTGGTATCGGACAATACCATGTTAAGTTCACACTACAACGGGCACCACCTGCATGCTCATTAACTATGATCCAACTGCTAGATTCGATCTGATTCAATCAATCAAGACCGCTAATCTATGGTGACCAACTAAAAGAAAAAGCTTTACTAAAGTGAGGTTAGCTAAAGCTAGACTTTGGCAAACCTAACCTAATTGCACCCCTTACCCAATAATGCAAAAGTAACTATATTTGTGCCACCATCAGTCACAATCCTTCAAACATCACAAGGGCTCCAATATCAATCCTTATAACAGGCCCATTATATCAAAGCTTCGGACAGTGGACCTAAGACATCATGGTAGAAATTGGAAAAAGAAACTAAGTTGAACTTGAAATAAATGTATGAATGAATTTCCAATGCTACGATTCCTTGTCAGATCTTCTCGACTACTAAATGTTCCCAATCTAATGCGCTTAGTACATTCAAATGTAGCCTAAAAAAACAGTGTGCCCTAAGAAAACCTGACCACGAATAAATCAAGATGAACATCGATAGTCAAAGTAATATAGCCGTCTCAAATCCACAGGGGGGTGGGTGTACTAAAAGTGGGGTATGTGTAATAACCCAAAAAAAAAAAGCGCCTTTCCTGCCGTCATATCAGGTGCATGGTATATCCAAGCCGTGTCACAGGTGGGCCCCACCATGAAGATCACTGAACTGAAAGCTCAGACTACAACTCTTAAATGGACCACATCATCAAAATCATTGGATGACTGACAATTCAACTCAATTTAGAGGCGTAGCCCACCTAATGATTTGACCTGTTTTTAGGCCATTGGTGAGTCTCACCCATTTCCGTCCGCCTGCTAGCCCAGCTGGAAGAAGCCTTAGCGTTTCAACAGCAGGTCTCAGGTTCGAATGGTAAGGAGACACACTAATTACACCGGTGGGTACATCATGTAATTAACAGTGTGGGTGCATTGCGCAGCTAACAGGGCGAGAGCTAAGAAGTCCTAATGGGTTTAAGGTTCTTGAGATTCATCTATATATAAAAATCTTGGTCCGCAAGCCTCTCTCACATTTTGCACTTCTTCCCCATCTTGAGAGTGACTTAGAGAAGATGGGGAAAAACAAGGCTATTTTGAAGCATCATCAAAAGTACAACAATGACAGCAAAAACAGACAATCCAAGTATGTGTTCTTGTCGGTAAAACTCTGTGATTTGGGCCATTTTGGCTACTTATCTAAGCCAGCTTTGTTAATAAATCGTTTGCAGACAATTTGATGCCCCCATTTGTATTAAACTCAATAAGAGCAATATATTTATAAGAATATCAATCAGGCCACCAAACCCCTAGGACGTCTAGAAAAGGCAATTGAGTGCGACTCTTAAAAGGAGAATAGATCCTGAAAGGAATAGCAATCTGATTAGATAGCCAGTAGTGATCAATTGCTGCTACCATAAAACTCGTGAACTGAACTCATGCATAGCCAAGCAACCAACACCACCACTATCAGTGATCAGCAAGACTAGTCCATGCCTAAGACAAGTCTCTCTCTCTTTTTTCTTTTTTTCCTTTTTGTTAGTCATGCAACGCACCCGCCCTGTTAGCTGCGCAACGCACCCACATGGTCACATGATGCACCCACCCACCGGTGGCGTTAGTGTGTCTCCTTGGGTCAAGTCTCTATCAATGCAATGATATGTTGACTTAAGTAACCAAAATAAAACAGAAACATGTGTGCCAAACAGATATCCAACCAACATCTACAGGTTCAACAGTTACTGCCCATTCACCTATGTGTAAACTTAGAATAAAATACTAAAAAGAAAGCCACTGCATCTGATCACAGATTCAAAGAAACCAAATGTCAAAACTCATCATCCAGTAGTCACTGTTCTGAAAGGGATGAAAAGATAAGTAGATTAGGTGCTTACCCTACACCTTGATGGCATACTTCCTCAATGGAAAATACAGTTCCCTCTTCTTCTCACGCTCTGTTTTCAAAGATGCCTGAACATAAAAACAAACGAACAAAATATTATAGTACACTCTTGAATGAAGTTTTTCATGTTACATTGTACAAAAACACACACATAAGATGATCTGAATAACTAGTGCACATCACAGACATGTTGCAAGGATCCAGAAATCATCTTTTTTTTTTTACTTTTTCAGACAATGATATTATGCAGCTTCAGTCATAGAAGTTCTATGCAGCTACCTCCTCAGGGTCCATATGGCAAATGTCTTTGGTAGATGACTGTTGGTTTCGAGGGCTACCGCATGGCTGGACTACAGGCCAGAACTAGCAGGGAAATGGACAACGAGTTCTCAAACCATGGCCCAAAAAAACAAGTTCACAAATTCTTAGCTTTGGATAGTTTTACGGGAGAATACAGAACCTAAAGATAACTGTCACCCCTTTCACATCGAAGAATTGAGACACACTGCAAGACTACTACTTAGCAATTTAGTGTCCCATCTATGCGTTTTCGGGTGCTTCCATTCCAATACACATTAGCTGCAGACATGGAGTAGCTTTTAGCTGTTGGCCTTTTTGTTGTGAAGAAATCACTAATCGTGATGCGATCCAAACGAGTTTTAAAGACTGCAACTGACATCAGACCTCACTATATGACCAAATGAAATCAATTGCTGTGTCAATGTGCACTCAATATGGTGCTCCACTACCCTACGGACTTCAGTGTACCATACTATGAAGGAAGTCCGTCAATCTACCCCCCACATGCACATAACTATGATCTAATCCATCCACTGTTAAAGGTAGAGGGATTAGATAAGGGGTCGAACTCACAGTCAGGGATGGAAAATGGTACACTTGTGGGATGACGTATGGCTAGGAGATAAGAGCCTGCAATCCGAATTTCATAGCTTGGCAACAATTCCGTTGGATGGCAGTATCACTATTGCTAATTGCTTCTCTAATCCAGGTAGGAAGTGGGTGTGGTCTCGGCAATATAGAAGAAATCCGATGGATGAGAAGGTTAAAGAGTTCCGAAAGACCTCAGCTATGCTTCAAGGTGTTTGTCCCTCTCCTGAGGTGAGAGATGCCACGATTTGGAAAGTGGATAAGTTGGGTAAGTTCTTGGTTCAATCCTTCAACAACTTGATCGCTCATGACGACCCGTGCCTAGAGTCGGATCCTTCAGCATTTGTTTGGCAATATGACTTTTCCCAAGATTGCAGTCTTTGCTTGGTTGGCAAGAAAAAATAAAGTGCTCACCAATCACCATTAACGATCTTCAAAAGAAATCGCCGATCAAACCCAACATGTGCTACATGTGCCTTATCGATGTAGAGTTGGTAAACCACTTGTTTATTCATTGTCCAATAGCAAACGCGGTATAGGAGAACCTAGTGAGGGTTTCAAGATCCCTTGGGCAATGTCGGGTCAATTAAAGGGTTGATGTAAGCATGGCATGGAGGCGGTTGTGGTAAGGAAGGGAGGGCGATGTGGGGGCTTTCCTTGTTAGAGGGTCTACGGTCCATTTGGGCGAATAAATCGACGCTTTGGAGATAAGAGCGGGACAGTGTCTATGATGGTTGAGAGGGCCAAGGCAGATGAAAAGATTGGACATCTAATCTAAATTTTAATGTAGATTGGTTCTCTTAGCCTCCGTTGGGTGCTCCTTGTAGCTTATGTGCGCATTTGGTGCTCTTTTAATAAAAATATCATTATCTTTCAAAAAAATGTCTAAGTCGTACATCGCACTCACCCACGGTTGTGGTGAGGAAGGGAGGGAGATGTTGAGGCTTTCCTTGTTAGAGGGTCTACAGTCCATTTGGGCGAATAAAAGAATCGACGCTTTAGAGATAAGAGCGGGACAGTGTCTATGATGGTTGAGAGGGCCAAGGAAGATGAAAAGATCGGGCGTCTAATCTAAATTTCAATGTAGATTGGTTCTCTTAGCCTCTGTTGGGTGCTCCTTGTAGCTTTTGTGCGCATCCGGTGCTCTTTTAATAAAAATATCATTACCTTTCAAACAAAAGTCTAAGTCGTACATCGCACTCACCCACTACCATTTACCTCTCATCACCTCCAAATTCATTTTTCTAGCCACCCATTCCCCTTAAAGGTAGTATCATTTGAAAAGGTCCAAGGCATCTTCATGTCCCCAAACCTTGGACCACCTAATTCCCCTAGCTTCAAAGTCAGCTTGTTTAACTTAATCACCCCGACCTCTTTACATGTGCAAGAGTCCTAACAACCAATCATCATCTAGTGGGTTTTTAATTAAAATAGCCCCAAAAGTATGACGTCACCCAGAGATTGACATCAAAATTTCAAGCCATATCTTTTTTAACCCTTTAGGCACCTTTTGCCTTTTTCGAGACAAAAATGCCCCTCTATCAGCCGTCTTCTCTTACAGCGGTAGCTTGTCGCGAAAGTCGAAAGGGCCTTTTCAAAAGGAAGATTTTGGGCCCCATTAAATCAAGGATTAGGGCCACCCCTCGGCCAATCCGATCCGTTCACTTTAATCAGACAGCAGTGAACCTCCAGTGGGGTCGTTTTAAATTTTTTTAGAGTTGTATGTGGCCCACAATTGCATTAACATTGTTCGTTAATTCTGGATTGTTTTCTCCGATGAAGTCCTTTCGTTTTTTCCCTCAAATTTGAGCCGATGACATGAAATTCAAACCCAATTCATGTGGACGGCTTTGATCTGCTACAAGACAATCCAATGGGCCCAACACAAGACGTAGAATGGGTTCAATAGGTGGGTCCCTTGCACAGGAAGGCCATTGGTCTCTTTCTCTTTCTGCTTCCTTTTTTTTCACAAGGGGACCATTTGGCCATTAGGACCATTGCCACCTCCATGGGACCCATCCGGCGAGCTTCCAACGTGCATCCGGCGTCATTTCCTCCATTCCAGCGAGCTTCCAAGTGTGTTTTTTAAAATCTCCAACCATACAAAAACGGTCATAACTCCCTCATTACATGTCCGATTGGGGTGATCTTGTACTCATTGGAAATGTAATTTGATGAACTTTCAAATAGCTTTGGAATCACCTCATTTGGACACCATTTGATTGCCCAAAAGTGAGCCCAAAGTCACTGTAGATCGCCAATACTCACTATGGAGCATTGGTCCCACGAAAACAGTCATAACACCCTCGTTACATATCTAATTTAGGTGATCTTGTACTCATTGGAAAGGTAATTTAATGAACTTTCAAATGGCTTGAAATCACCTTATTTGGACACCATTTGATTGCCCAAAAGTGGGCCCAAATTCAATGTAGATCACTGATACTCATTGTGGATCGAATCGGCCAAGGGGTGGCCTCAATCCTTGATTTAGTGGTGCCCACAATTTCCTTTTGAAAAGGCTCTTTCAACTTCCGCGACAAGATACCGCCGCACAAAAAGACGACTGGCAGAGGGGCATTTTCGTCTTAAAAAATGCAAAAAGTGCCCAGTGGGCTAAAACAAATATGGCTTGAAATTCTGATGTCAAACTCTACGTGGCGTCATAATTTGGAGCTATTTTAATTAAAATCCCTCGTCTAGCATGCAACCACGCATCAACCATCCAAACACGTTGTCCCAAAGAGACCATCCAACTGAATCCAAACCCCGTCATTCAGTCCTTGCTGCTCATGTCCAGCAATCCAAATCATTTCCTCTAAATCCACAATCCAAACCCCTAATGTACAACCATTCCCACTAGTTAACTTTTCACTCCCAAAGACCAACCCATCCAACATACTTATTGTAAACATCAATCATCGCCCCATATGTTGGAGACTTGGAGTTTGTTTGAGCGACTACACAAGAGAAAACCATGCAATCCCTCTTAGTCTCTCGTAGATCACTCTCTTTTGAAGTTGACAATTGTACACGTTCTCTACATGAAGCACCTCTGTGTTCCAGAGACTACAATGAAGAAGCCATCTGATCCCCCTAAATCGCTGGATTTTGAAGTTAATGTTGGACCTACTACGAAACTCACGGCATTTATTTGATGATGTGTTCACAAATATGCTATTGAGACACTGTAAGTGTTGGTTGTAAACACGACTATGCCACGCCAATTCTATTGGTGTTCCCTTGCCATTGTTGCAGTTACAAGCACGTCACTGTCAAGATGTGTTCAGGACTGCATCATGTATTAACAGCAATAAAGAATGGTGTAATGAGTTAGGCCCACAAGTACTTAAATCAACCTGACCTAGTGACTGAGTTCAGGTCAAGTCCAGATTTTTATTAACGGTCAACCATCCCAAGATTTGCTGAACAGGAATTCCGCAGGCAAAAACCATCATGTTCTCAGTATTAACTATACGAAAGATGAAAATCTTTAATTAAAGAAGCAAGCTAGAACTAGGCAGGGACAAGAGAGGAGCTTTCCACAACTCTCTCTCTCTCTCTCTCTCTCTCTCTCTCTCTCTCTCTCTCTCTCTCTGTGCGTAGATGGTGCCTCCCTCTCTCTCAGTTTGCATTGCCTACAGGCTACAACCATACCAAATGCGCCCACCAACCAATGGGGTTAGTGTGTCTACTTAGCACTCGAACCTGAGACTTGCTGTTGAAACGCCTAGGCATCTTCCAGCTGGGCTAGCAGGCGAGACACAAAAAGGATGGGGTGCAACACGAAGACTTCCTAGGAGGTCACCCATCCTAGTACCATTCTCGCCCAAGCATGCTGAACTGCGGAGTTCTGATGGGATCCGGTGCATTAGTGCTGGTATGATTGCACCCCATACAAAACATATCAAAGAAGTTGTTGCGTACTTCCGTTGCCAACTTGCAATGGATAAAATATGACTGAGCATGTCTTCTTCCACGTAATGAAGAAGCAAATACTCTAAAAAGCTTGGTTTCTTTCACACAAATAGTCTAAAATCGTAATATTATTAACTGTAGCTGTCCAAGCATAAACCTCCACTCTTGGGGGTAAGAGATTCACCCACACCTATCATCATAAATGATGTTTGGCTCCATGGTGCAAGCGGTGATTTATTGAATAAACAATGTCAAGGAGTTGTTGCGTACTTCCGTTGCCAACTTGCAATGGATAAAATATGACTGAGCATGTCTTCTTCCACGCAATGAAGAAGCAAATACTCTAAAAAGCTTGGTTTCTTTCACACAAATAGTCTAAAATCGTAATATTATTAACTGTAGCTGTCCAAGCATAAACCTCCACTCTTGGGGGTAAGAGATTCACCCACGCCTATCATCATAAATGATGTTTGGCTCCATGGTGCAAGCGGTGATTTATTGAATAAACAATGTCAAGGAGAAGTCATCTTCTGGTGTGCCATTCCAAATATTGTGATCCGCATTCATATCAACAAATACCTAAGTTAGCATGCCGAGAAGCTCCTCTAGCTCAAACTCCTCATCCTTTATATCCCATCATATCAATGCATTCCACACAATAGTACCCCCTAGATTTTCGTAGGGATCATTCACCTAGTCGAACGACATCTATTTACATTCTAAACTAAAGCTATTTTTCTTTTTCTTTTCTTTTTTTTGTTGTTGTTGTGGGGTCGAGTGTTGCTAGTACCCACAGCAACACACTCCAGCCTGACTCGTGCAAAGAACCTCCAAGCCGTGTATCATGTGAGTCCCACTGTATCGATCATTTAGCCGATAGTTTAACTATCGGGTAAGCTACAAGGTCTAGTCTAGAGATGCAATTGGAGCTTGGAAACCTCAACACAGTGCTTCAGATCTTAAGACAGAAACCAGATTTACAAACATAGTCCATGAATCCAATGAATGCATAAAACAAGTGACTTGAAGACATTCAAATTTCAAAAACGAAAACAATATTGGCTTGTAAAGGACATGCGAACAAGTACCTGGTGTTTGGTAAGTCGCCGCCTGATGGCCCGTGTCTTCTTTGGCCGCAGATCGAGCGGCAGGAACTTCTTCTTCTTGTATACTTCCCTCAATGCCGCCTTCTGCTTCTGAGAAATCACAGTCAACACCTGCGCTATCGACAACCTCACGACCTTTCTGCATCAAACCCAGAGAGAAAATGGCAATTTTAGCTCGACCCGGAAAAACATGCCAATGCTCCATGACCCAAATCGTTCATCCATCGGGATTCATTACTTATACGCCATGCTCAAACACCTCCCCCTATTAGAGAAATCCTACACTTACGATCAGTGGATTAGCAATCTACCAGCCAGAGAATGGAAACCTTCAGATGCAGGAGGTTTTCTCTAGATGGTTCACCAGAAAATCATTCCATTAGATGAACGGCATTGATCGCCATATAGATCGAAAGAAAATGGGTCCCAGCAGGCACCAGTACAGTTCGTGCTACCTCCATAAAAGACCCACCAACTGTTCGTCGAAATGCATAAGAGAAACTGAAAACAAAAAGAAAATAGCTGCGGTTGCATACATCTTAGAGAGCTTGTTTGGCGCTCCTCCAGTGACTTTGGCGACACGTAGCAGAGAGAGCTCTGCTTTCAGATCTTTCAGCTGGTTTAGAAGATCGACCTTCGATTTTCCTCTCAGCTCGTGGACTTTAATCCTGGCTGTACATTCGAGAGAGAGAGAAAGGAATGTACGGATGAGATGAGAAGAGGGTACTGAGATTTTTCTGATGAAATCAATCGAACGGATTCCAATGGAGTTGCTGCTACTTACCCATGGCGGGAAGGTCTGAGAGCGTAGAGGTTGGCTGTGCCTTCGGGACGAGGAGGAGACGGAAGCGAGATAGGGGTTAGGGTTTTAAAACAGAGAGAGAGAGAGAGAGAGAACCCTAAAAGACGACGCGTGCGAAATACACGTTTCTTAGGGACTGAGGTGGGTGGGACCCCTAGGGCTCACAGTGATGTATATGCCTTAAATCCACACCGTCCAACCATTTTGAAAGCTAATTCTAGGGCATGATGCCAAAATGAGGCTGACTCAAAACTTAGGTGGACCACACCACATAAACAGTCGTGATTTAATCCACACCATTAAAAACTTCATGGATTCCACAAGAATGATTATTTGCCATCCAACGTGCTGATAAGGTCACAAACGCCTAGATGAAGATACCACACAAATATCATCTTGATTTAAAGCTTTCGTAGCCCACAAGATGTTTTTAATGGTCAATCAACTTTTTTTTTCATGTACAATGGTCCATCTAGGATTTGGAACTAGTTCATTTTTTATCATGACTTAAAATGAGCTTTCAATGAGCTTTCAATAGGGATGGACGGCGTGGATGTAGTAGTCAGATACACCACAGTAGGCCCTACAGTCTAGGGTCCCACCCACTTGTTGGACCTAGGGTCTCACCTAATTGGGCATGGCAGCGGGGTCAACTGTGATGTATGTGCCTTGTATCCACGCTATCCATCCATTTTGAAAAATCATTTTCGTGTGCATCCTATCAAAAATGAAGCAGGTACAAATATCAAGTGGACCATAATACAAAAAAAGGTGGAAATTGACCATTAAAAACTTCTCATGAGCCACAAAAGTTTTAGCTCAAGTTGATATTTGCATAGTCTCTTCATCAAGGTCTTTGTAACCTTATCAATAGGTTGGAGATTCAACCATGACTATTTTTGTAGTGTGGTCCACCTAAGATTTGGATCTTCTTGATTTTTGGGATCATGCCTAACATGAGAGGTCAAAATGGATGGACAGTGTGGATGTAAGGCACATACATCATTATGGCCCCACAATTAGGGATCCACCGGATCCACCCAAACCACGCCCCAACTAATCCACTACCTGTTTCTTAGGAAGGTCTGATCTCAATGAAACAAAGGAGGAGAGGTTAGAGTGCGAAGATCGCCTATCACACGTGCCAAATGTGGGATCCGAGCCGATCATCAAGAGGCGAGACTGAACCCAGCCGCCGATTGCCCGGCGAGGGAGCGGATTGGGTGAGACCCCGGATCCACCGAGGTGGGTGGGACCCCTGACGGTGGGGCTCACAATGATGTATGTGTCTTAAATCCAAACCATTCAACTATTTTGAAAGATCATTTTAGGGTGTGCTACTAAAAATGAGGCTAACTCAAATCTTAGGTGGACCACACCATAGAAACAGTCCTGATTGAATCTCTACCATTAAAAACTTCATGAACTTCACCGGAATGTTTATTTGCCATTATTTTCCATCCAACCCGTTGACAAGGTCTCAAACATCAAGATGAAGAGACCACATAAATGTCATCTTGATCCAAAGCTTTTGTGGCCTATAGGAAGTTTTTAATGTTCAATCAACACTGTTTCCTATACTATGTCCCATCTAGGATTTGGAACTGATTCGTTTTTTGGATAATGCTCTAAAATGAACATTCAATATGGATGGACAGCATGGATGTAGTCACATACATCATAGTGGCCCCACAGTTAGGGGTCCCACCCACCTCGGTGGATCTGGGGTCTCAGCTAATCCGCTCCCGCCTGGGACCCGGAGCAGGTTAAGTGTTACCCGTGAAACATGCTAGTGGGTGTTACCATGAACATGGACCACCTTGATGAATGTGCTTTATATCTGCCTTGATGAATGTGTTTTATATCTGCACTCTGTCTATTCTTTTTTTTCATATTAATGTAGTACGTGGTCCCAAAACTTAAGAAGATTAAAATCTCAGGTGGATCACACACAGGAAACAGTGTTGATTGAATGCCCACCACTAAAAACTACCCAGGGCCCACATAAGGCCTACTTTAATATTTATTTGCCATCCAACTTGTTGATAAGGTCAAAAATGACCTAGATGAAGGAAAAATAGAAAAATTAGCTTAATCCAAAAAATTTATAGCCCAGAATAAGTTTTTAATGGTCAATCACCACAATCTCTAGTAGTGTGGCCCACTTGAGATTTAGATCTTTTTTAAGTATTGGGATCAAGTCCTAAAATGAGATGGAAAAATGGAATGACAACATGGATATATAACACATTCATCCCCATACAATCAAAGTAACACCCACTAATGTGTTACCTAGGTAACACCTAATCCACTCCCTAGTGGTGCCATAATGCAGGTGTTTTATCATGTTGTTCATCCATCAGTTTATTTATGGCACATGCTCCAAAAGGCAAATCTAAAACTCAAGTGGAACACCTCACACCAAGTAGTGGGAATTGAATGCTTACCATTGAAAACTTTCTAGGCCACAATAGTTTTGAATCAGGCTGATATTTTTGCTTTCCCTTCATTGAAGATGGGGCTTAATGAGTAGGTTATGTGGTAAACCAACATTATAGTCGATGCCAAAAAAAATTTAACAAAAGGTGTCCAATCATATGCTTAAGACTTACCTCATTTTTTGGCTCATTTCTTAAAATGAGCTGACAAAATGAAATGGCATGGATAAAACACATATATCGTGGTGGGCTCAGCAGAGGTTTTCCATTAGTTAGCCGATGGGTATTAGGATGCCAACCCCTGGCGGTAATTGGCTTCACTTAGCCCAAAGCTCCATGGGCCCACCAATATGTTTCCATTATAACAGCTTCCTCTTTAGGACAGCCCAAACGCTATGAAAATCCAAATCTCATGTGGGTCCACTGTGTGACATTTACTCAATTCATTTGATCAGCTGTCAATGACCCAAAAATAAGGCAAACAGAAACTCAGGGCACACTATAAGAAACAATGAAGATAGAAACATCCACCCCAGGCTCACAATGACATTTGCACTCCATCCAGCCTGGTTCTGCTAGGATGAGCTAAAAACACAAATATCGGTCTATCTAAAATTTATGCTGACCCTCAATAGGTTTTAATGATGTCATTCAATACCCACCATTTCTTGTAGTGGAGCCTACTTGCATTTTGGATTTGTCCCACTTTTATGGTTAGCCCTAACGTAAGCTGGCACAACAGATGAATGAATATGTCACATAGGCATCACACTGGGTTCTACTTAGCTTTTGGCTACAAAGGCTCTAAGCAATAGCAGTAGGGGTGTCATGGACCAAGCTCGAGCTTGAAAAATCAGAATTTTGCATAGGCCCGGCCCAATGCCCGAGCCCGAACAGTTCAAAATCTGGGCTGAGACCTACTGCAGGCCCAGCCTGTTAACAGCCCTAAATAGCGGCTTTTGGAAATACGCGTCTGCTAGGGCTGCTATTGGCTTTGGCCTAGCAAATCAAACTGGGCTTGGGCAAGCCCTATAACCTATGGACGCTTTGTCTAGCTGAGGCCCATTTCAGGATCCAAGGCATGGCCCACCGGCAATAGACCAGAATAGATAATAAAAAATGTGGCTTGATTAGGATGTGGGCAAAATATTCATCCAGGTCATGAAATGAGCAACAAGATGATCCAATCTACGGTAGATGCCCCATCTTTGGGCATTAAGTACAAACAACATACACGTACCAACATGTCACATTTCAGAATGTTCATCAGACAATCCCATCAAGGCATGTGTCCTACCTGTAAAAATCAGATTGGCCCACTCATCAAATGTTCTTCAATGTTGTGCGACGGCTCTCAAGTGAGCTTACAGGCATGCTCATACACTTTAAATCCAACGGCTGATCTGTTAGGAAAGGTCTGCACGCAACCTTAATTGGGTGTAAGTGAGCCACGCTTAGTCGAAAGCAAAGTCAGAATTATGAATGGAGATGGCCCACTAAGCCCATTCCAGCCCTAATTCAATCTAAAACCAACCCGGGTAGGGCCCACATCTCATTGCCATTAGTTTCACTGGGACTGCCCCATATGAGATGGAAGCACTGGAGCATAGGACTGTAAATAGGTCAGCGAACCCGATGGGGATCTCAATGGAGCGGGTCAGATCCGAGATCCAATTAGCTATGAATCGGTATAATGCGGATTTGGATCTAAAAATAGGTCCGATTACTTAAATGGACTGGATTTGGATCTTTAAATAGGTCCGATTGCTTAAATGGACTGGATTTGGATTCACAGGAACATATCCAAGTTCGATCCGAATCCGATTAAGATCCGACTCATTGTCACCTTACTGTATATGTTATATTCATGCTGGCCATCCATTTTACAGATTATTTCAGGCCATGTCTCAAAATTGAGACATGCTACCCTTAGGTCAACCATACGACAGTAAATAGTGGGATTTGCATCATTTTTCTACTAAATTAAATATATTTATTATATATATTATATTATATTATATATTTTTTTAGATTTGTAATGAGGGTGGATTCGGACTTAGATCCAACCTGAATCCGATAGTTATATTGATTTTGGATGGGAAATGCATCTAACAATTTATAAATGGATCGGAAATGGATCTAATAATTTATAGTTGGATCCGAATCCGATCCAAATCCGTCTATAGATATACGGACTTGGAGTCGGATCCAACTGAATCCAATCCAGATCTGACCCATTGAGAGCCCTAGACCCGATCCATTTAGACCCGACCGATTTGTTAAATGGTACGGGGTCCCAAGACAGACCAGTTTCTAAACGGGTTTGGATCTGGTTTTCTTTATGTTAGGCCCGACCCAACCCAACCCAACCCGAACCCATTTAGTAAGTGGGTGGGTTTGGTCTATGTTGCAAGGGAGCCATCCAGGCCCGGACCTGTCCAGACCCAGTTTTAAACCTAGTAAAATTCATTCATATCAAATTCAGATCCATACCCATCAGAGCCGATCCATTTATAAATGAGTTTGGGTGGATCTCCCTCTACTAGACCCAGATCCATTTAGTAAAATGGATGGGTCCGGTTTTGACTAAACATGCCCCAAACCCGGCCATTTACAGCCCTACTAGACCATACCTAACATGGATTGCCTACTTGTCCGAGTCGACTCGGACCAGTTGAGTCTGAATCAGTTCAATACCACGAGTCACCTCCTGACTTGACCGAGTTCCAACCCAAGACCAGACAGGCGAGCTGGTCATGAGTCTCAAAAAACCATAATAGCTAAATATAAGCTACATGAGGGAAAGGCTGAGCAAACAAGTTTAGGTCAACCCCCAGACACTGGACACGTGGCACAATGGTTTGGTGATCTGAACCGTACATCTACTGGGTACCACCATGGATGGACAGTGGCATGGATGCCTCACCAGTTAGATGATCCTATCAGTCCAATAAATGATCCGAATGAATAATTATAAAATAACATGATCCAAGGTTTGTGAGAAAAGGTGGGGCAGCCAGGATTATCTAACAATTAACGGTGAAGATCAACCAGAAACCGAAAGACCCCAAATGAGAAATCTCAGGAGTGTGCCACCGGTGATTTAAGGATCCAGACCAGAGTCCGCTGAGGCCCACTAAGGAATCAGACCCAATCCTGGCCCATGAGTAAATGACTCAGGCCCAAATATGTGTACATCTGGCCATTTGGGCCACCCATAATCCCAGCCCCTCAAACACGGCCTGTTTCAACCCACCTCTACCTTCCAGCATCCCTACTGATCTAGGGTTTACCTTTTGCAAGTTTCCAATCAAGTCACTTCCTTTTCAATCTATAAACTCAGACCGTTCATCCAGCTTTCTCAAGCGTTGGTGAAATCTGGTTGGGTCGAGTCAACTCGGGGGAGCTGAATCGAGTTTTTAAACTATGGACCCAAGTGTACAGAACAAATGGACGGCCATAAAATAACTGTTAACTTCATGCAACAAGGCCCACCAGAGAATGAAGAGTCTATTTCATAATTAGCAAGAAAGATAAAGACCATCATGCCTAACTGATGGACGGCTTGGATTGCACACATGTGCTCTCATGTGGATGTCAGGGCTATACTGGTGCATGATCTCAGCCTCCCTATGAACGACACAGATTTTTCTGATAAAAAGAAATTCTTCACCTAACCGAAGTGGTGGGCCATGTTGGTTTGAATCAAGGACCATCGATGCAATTAAAGTTCTTTGGACCCAAATGCAAATAAACAAAGAACATTCATCATGGAGTTTTCAAAGCTCAGCTGTGTGTGGTCCCTTGCCAATATGAACCACACGTTGGAGCCCGGCTATCAGCTAGGTGTGCCGGTCTAGATCCTCTGTCCTAAACATTGGGCGCCAAGTTTACAAGCAAAATGAATGGCAATTCATACATTTGTTTCAGTGAAAAAACCTGATTTTTAGGTGAGTTTCTAGAGAGCATGGTCCACCTGATGGAAAGCTTGAATCTTATATATGAAGCATGTAGCTGATCATGCCTCCTCTCATTGCCCAATACATTGATAGGTCCATGTCATTGCAGAAATTAGACAATGTGTAAAGGAGCTGTTTCGGCACTGACATATATCCATCTTCAATATCAATTTTTTTGGTTGTACCGTTAATTTCAATAAAATTAAAGATATGCTTGTCTCAAAAATCAAGCTGCTATTGTGGGCCAAAGTTGGTTTTATGCCATACCCTGTTTTATACATGGAGTAGTGATTTTTTGTACACACACATCATGTACCGCATTTCTTATATAAGGCGCATGTTTGAGTGCATTGTAGGTAAGACAACTAATTTCCAACCACCCCATATGTGTCACATGCAACCTTTAAGCACTAATATGTCAACACCAACGTGTATATATACCACACATGTCAATGCATATCAAGGTAACCAAATGGGCCCAAAATAAAATTTGGAAGATGTCTCTAGCATGCTTATGTTTTTGTAAAAGTGCTTGATGCTCTGGCGGTGGTTGCATGGACTACCAAATTAAAACGGTTAAATTGTGGGAACCAATGTAGATAGGTCACACCAAAATCAAACTAGTTGAATGATCTTAATATTTTTATAGACAATTATTTGCCGAATTGTTACCATTGGCTATTTTTCATCTCAACTGTCCAATATGATCCATCTAAAATTGGGTTCACCGTTTGGACCATTTTTGTCTTAGTTGTATGCCAGGGTATGTAATTTCTTAAGGCATGCATATCAACTATATTGCTTTGCTAGAATACCCAACTTTCTCTCTCTTTGGATAAGGACTCGCCAACCTTGTGTAGAAAGGTTCTGTTAGTGCACTTTTTCGTGGCATACTAGTGCACTTTGTTTGTCAATCACTTAGGTCAGTGAGTATAGTGTCAGTTAAGCTTAATGAAGACAAAGACTGAATACTCAAATAGCCCTGCAGCATCAAGGAAGAAAAAACTGATAAAAGTAATGCCTTGGTGTGCCTTAACCATGACCAAAACCTAACATTTAACCTCTTTGATGATCTTGACCATATTAGGAAACCTTTAGTCATCATAGATTGGCCATATGTGTACCAAAAGACCACCCAAACTTTAGCCATAAAGGTTGAGTTGTGAAAGAGTTGGGTCAGCAAACTGTTGAGCTGAACCCAGGCCCGTCTGACCGGTCACGGCCGGTCGGTTGGACTGGACTGACAGGTCAAGACCGGTCGGACTAGCCCCCAGTCCAGACAGTGTGTCGCTGTATTGTGTAGGCCTTTGGGCCGACTGGCCGGGACCGGTCGGATAGACCCCCCCTTTAGACAGTAAGTACACTATCTTCATTGGCCATTGGCTGACCGGCCGGGACAGGTCGACAGTTAGCCGTTTTTGCCCGCTTTATGACTGTTGGAGCTCTTTTTCTTTAAATATGGAGCTCGTTTTTTGGGCATTTAGAGAGGGTTTTGGGAACCTATTACCTATACCTTTTGTACATCATATGAGGCTTCAAAGACGAGGAGTTTCAAGTCATATTCCCTTGTGTTTAATCACAAGTGAGGGCATTCAAATGCAAACATAGAGATGACTTGATTCCTCTCTCAATTCTAGAGGTGAGACACTATATCACATAGTTATATCTCTTGTTCAAGATCTCTAGAAGACCTTCTAGGTGAATCTCCTAGTTAGAACAAGCTACATATCCCATGTAGGAGATTCAATCATCATCCTATCACATTGGGCATCTCAAAGGCATCACAAGCAAGGTGATTGATCAAGTGTAGCTGAGGCACTGGCGACGCAATGGCAACACGATCGGAGAAGCAAGGGAAGTTGATTGAAGCACGAGAGAGTGGAGATCAAGCAACCCGAACCGGCGCTGAACAAGGGGCTCATTTGACAAGTAAGATTGTCTTTGTTGAGAGTCAAGTTTGTTTGTCAAACTCAAACTAGGGACATTAGCCGTTCATTGACCTGTCTGTCGGCCTAAAGACTAGGGGTTGTTTGGCACTCCTTAGCCCGTTTGCCGGGCCTAAATAAAGTCTCCAAGGGAGAGCCTCCGACACGGGAGTGAACGTGCGTTGGGTTGAGAGTTGGCTTATGTCCAAAACTCCGGTTATAGTTGAGATGTGAACCGGTAAAACCTCCGTGTAAAGGTTGAGAGGTGAACCTCATTTAAAGCCTCTGATAATGAATGTCGGTGTGCTTAAAGGAGTTGAGTACTTGAACCAGAAGTGGAGTAGACCCAAAGTCGAACCATTATACATGCTTGTGTTTGTGATTGAACTGAGCACATTGATATCTTAACATTGGATGTTTAATTGCTTAATTATGAATGCTTGATAGGAATGTATGCTAGGCACTAGATAGGACATCCACACACAAGATGTACTTTCACTAGTTGTGTAGACTTTAGCTCATTGATCCATTCTCATAAGTCTACATAGGTAGTATAAATTAGGAGCTTGATTAGTAAAATCATTTGATTGTCTATGCATGTTTAGACTAGGTTGTTTATTGCTTAACCATATGCTAGTCTTGTGATTGGACCCACTTAGGCTTGGAAGACGAAGTGTTCTTGCTTATTTAGTTTAATTTGTTAAATTGTGTAAGTAGGCGAAATTTTTTTCAAAAGGTCCTAATCACCCCCTTATAGGACTTAGCCATAATTCTAGTTGTTCTTTAAGCTTCCGCACATACGAATGTGTCGTGTTAGACTACCGACATAATTTCAAGTTCAACCCCGTAAGCTCCATTTTCTCTACCATAGTGGATTAAGTGCAACTCCCGACCTCACCCAAGATGTGCGGCTTTACCATAGGGCCCATGGTTGGGTTGTCTTCAATCTTGACATCAGAGGGCTTCAGGCGAATGATGGGATCGGGTCTGGCACCTGAAATTCGCCGGATGAGGCTTTTGGAATTTGGACGCTGTTGGTTCGGAAACGTTGTCGGTCACCCAACAGGGTTGGGTCGGGCGTCCAAAATTCCCCAGACAGGAATTGTGAACTCTCTGGACAGATGTGGCCATTGTCGATCGTCCAATAGAGTCGGGTCGGGTGCTCGACGACCAACGAACTGTATAGGTCAGTCGAGTAGTGCTTGCGTGAATTTATTTTTAATTCCAATTTTATGCTATTTAAAGGGGTATAATGCGGGATTAGGGTAACACAAGGAGTCCTAGATGTGTTCAAGAGGTTAAGAGAGTTCTAGTGTGAGACAAAATGCTTGTAGTAGCTTAGGTTTCTCTTATGGAACTTAAATCCAAGTAAGTTTTCTTCATTCTCTTGTAACTCTCTGATTCATAGTGATTGTTTTGTGCCGTATATTTTTTTTTTTCCCTTGAGGGGTTTTCCATGTAAAATTTAGATTGCCTCTCTCGTGTGTTGATTTGCCTTGATTGCCATTGTGATCGCCTCATGTAATTCTCGCTTCTGCGAGTTTCCCAACAAGTGGTATCAGAGTGAAAGTTAAGAGGCAGAAAGATTTTGAAACGAAGTATCAATGGCATCTAGCTTGGGTTTCTCTTGTGGGGTTTAGATCTTAGTAAGTTTTCTTCATTCTCTTGTAACTTCTAATTTATGGTGATCGCTTTATGTCGTGTATTTTTTTCCGTAAGGGGTTTTCCATGTAAAATTCGGATTGCCTCTCTCTTGTGTTGATTTGCCTTGATTGTCATTATGAGCACCTCATGTAATTCTTGCTTTTGAGGGTTTCCCAACGAGTAGTATCAGAGTGAACGTTAAGAAGCAGAAAGAATTTGAAACGAGGTTGTAACGCCTTGGAAACTTCAAACCTCGAGCCTTGAAATTACTCGAGCGCCTTTAGAAAAATTTTTGTTTTAATTCTCAAATGAGAATGCATATGACTGATTTATAACCAAGAATCTAGAAGATTTGTGCATGAAACCCTAGTTTGAACGATCCGATTCGATCAAAATCTTGTAAGACATTTAGACATATCAATCTAACATTTAGACACATTCTTTGTTAGATATCATCGATAACTACGGATTCCTTTTTAATTGTCTAATTCTTCATCTGATCCTTTAATTAATGAATCTCAATTTATGATTTACTGAAATCACAATGGATTAACCTATATAACCGACATACAATGCAGATCCACCTTAGACTACCTTAATCAATTAATCAAATCTCGATTATCTTGGGTTTAGAAATCGATTTGACAAAATAGCCCTTTTGACATGTACAACTATACGAATGAGATTAACCGCCCTTAACCTGCAAATAAATGCACCCCGTATATCACATCATGTACCCAACTATGCCCGTTACGACCCAGTAAAAGGATTCACCAAACTCTGTTCTCTAAATCATCCAATTAGTGTCCCGAAAACCTAGAACAGATATAGATCGTTCGTTAGTGGGCCATTGATCATGAATCTACACGAAATTGATCATCTTACTGGACTTGACCTTTCCCCTATATCAGATACCCGACACCCTATCCCGAACTGCACAACTTAGATCAAGACCAGCAAGGGTGAGTTGTGTGACTTGCCTCAGCCTTGGGCCATCTGGAACTATAAATACCAAGCCCATTTGAGGATTCCATTTGAAATGGAATTTAGGGGTTTTGCTTGGGTTTTCTTCTAGGGTTTGCTCAAACCCTTCTACTCTGTCGTCATTCTTTCCACCGATCGTAGGCGGGCCATGCCTTAAGGTAGGATACCTCTCCTATTGTAGAAATTAGGAAGTTTCATTAAGGATTCTCATTTCTAATTAGGGTTTTAGTCGAATTTAGGTGTTCTAGATGGATTTTCTCCAAATCCTTGAGGAATATTCATTCCTAGCTCGTAAATTCGTCAATCAGGTGAGGACTATCTTCTAAGTTAGCTATTATCAGCCCATGAGGGTTCCAAATAGTAAAAATTAGGTTTTTCTTGAATTCCATTCAAAGTTAAGTGCTGAATGATTTATGTTTATGATTGATGTTCTATATATGTTGATTAATTACATGTTTACTTCGATATGTGGATTGATTGCACATTTGAATCGATTTTATGAAAATATGAGATTTGATGTCTTGTGCATATCAAGTGTTTGATGAAATTCCTGAGTGAACAGAAGTTCACATATGCTTGAATAAGTGGATTACCATCCACCCAGGCTAGTGCCTGATTATGAATTTGATGAGTTGGCCTGCAATAGCACGCCAAGTGTTTGATTTTACGTCCATATATGAAATGAAGTATATCGCATATCAACTATTTGGTTTTATGCCTGATTGAAACAATGAATGCTATGATATTCTATTCCTCTCACAACATGCTTAGTATATTATTTAATTGATATAATTGGGATTAATCTCTGAAAATCACAATTTATGGACTGCCTAGTTGGGTTTGGCCGTCACGGACTTGTTTGGTCGACTTGGGAGTAACATGATCGACCGACCCTAGTTCGCCGGTTTGGTTGATGTTTCGCTCGGCCTACCAAATCAGTCAATTTCAGGGTTAATCATATTTGTTTGATCTTTGTTACATATTCTGTAGCATCTCGAATACCACAATTACCATTGTTACGTAGTCACTTATAACTGTATGTATCAAGTCTCATGAGCCAGACATGAAATATGGGTAACTGTGTTTGTGCTGTCTTTGGCTGATGTGGGTGATGAACCCTCTAATAGCCTTGAGCATTGAATCCTACATGCTGAAGCTCATGGGCCAGGCATGGTATATGGGTAACTGTGCTCGTACTGTCTTTGACCGGTATTGATCCTGATGGTCTTATCGAGAGTCTTGAGCACCGATGCTAGGTGACAAGCCTACCATCATTGATCTTGGGTGACGGACCCAAATTGGGATTTTTGGAGCCGGGCATAGGACGCCCTGGCCTGGCGGTGGGCCCCGGCCTGGTAGAGGGTACCCCGACCTGGTATTGTCCAGTGTTCGGTAAGGCCACTGTCCAGTGTCCGGCTTTCCTCTTGGAGCCGGGCATAGGACGCCCTGGCCTGGCGGTGGGCCCCGGCCTGGTAGAGGGTACCCCGACCTGGTATTGTCCAGTGTTCGGTAAGGCCACTGTCCAGTATCCGGCTTTCCTCGCTGTCCAGTGTTAGGCTGCGTTCCTGTTGATCGTGTTCCTGTTTAATAGACTTTTGATAAAAGTTGAGGTATTCTGGCTTCGCCAATACTGCTGATTGAATACGGGATTAAATAAATACTTGGTAAACATGCATGCATCACATTTTCACGTGCATTGGTCTGATGCTGCTGCTGGGTGGTAACCCCACCGTTTATTTTTCCGGAACATAACATTTGCATATCATAGTTGCATGCATTATTCAATTAGAATAGGAACTTGATTGTGAAGTTATGTTATCTACTGATGCTGGGGTGGTAGGTGTGAGAACCCCACCATTTGTTATGCTTCATTACTTGTACTTGATTGTGTTGATGATATGTTTAACTTAGGGTACGGTAACACTGAGTATGATTACTCACTCCCACCTGGGGGGTGTTTTAAAACACCAACCAGTTATTTTGATGCAGAGTTGCTGCCACTTGATGCATGAGATGCAGGACCTATTGGCTTACCTATGTCTTGCGTTTCATTTCCTACCTTGAATTGGACGTCTTGGGTCTATATTCTTAAAGACTTCATTATACATGTATAAAATTGAGCCCCGGCTGAGTGGACTCCTTGATTGTGTGGATAATTGTATATATTTACACTTTGAATTCAAACTGAATTATACATTGTTTAGATTAAATCTCTATTTATGAGTTGATGCCATCGATTTGTGCCATTAAACTATATTTCCGCAAAATACTGTCACCTCGGAAGAGTCGAGAGCCGCGGACTGCCCGACACTTGATTTTCGGGGTGTGATAGAGGTACCAATGATGTCTAGCTTGGGTTTCTCTTATGGGGCTTAGATTTGAGTAAGTTTTTTTCATTCTCTTGTAACTTCTGATTCATAGTGATTGCTTTGTGCTGTGTATTTTTTCCCTTAAGGGATTTTTCATGTAAAATTCGAATTGCCTCTCTCATGTGTTAATTTGCTTTGATTGTCATTGTAATCGCCTTATATAATTCTCGCTTCCGCAACTTTCCCAACAAGTGGTATCAGAGCGAACGTTAAGAGGCAAAAAGAATTTGAAATGAGGTACCAATGACGTCTAGCATAAGATTCGACATAAAAAAGTATTTGGAAAAAATAACTTTGAACTTTAGAAGGTAGAGATAAAGGACCTCCTAGTTCAGTAAGGACTGGAAGAAGCGCTTCTCAAAGATCGACCAAAATCTATGAAAGAAGAAGAGTAGAAGAAGATAGATCAGAAAGCCATGATCTCAATATAGTTGTGCCTAACGAATGAGGTCATGTACAAAATTATTAGGGAGAAAACTACGGCTGATGCGCGGCCGAAGTTGGAGAACATCTATGTGAAGAAATCTTTAGAGAGCCGCCTGTATCTGATGCTTCAGTTGTTCAATCTGAAGATAACAGAGGGGACCGATGTTGAGAGCCATATTAGCAACTTCAATAGGCTCATTTGCAAGTTGTCAGATGCAGATGAACAGATTAATGATGTATATTAAACATACATCCTGTTTAATTCTCTCATGGATTTATATGAGTCGTTCAAAGACTCATTGTGCCGGATAGGGAGAGCATTAGCGTTGAGATCGTTATCTCAGCCCTCCAATCGAAGGCGATGAGAAAGAAAAGAGGTGGCGTGAGTTCTTCTACGGAGGTGGCACTGGTTATGAGGGAAAATTTTTTTGAGCAGGATGGGTGATATTCGCGATCGATATCTAAATCTAAGGGTAAAGAGAAGAGTGAGGTGAGGTGCTGGAATTGTGGGGAGACATGACATATGAAAATGGATTGTTAGAATCCTAAGATAAGCAACAAAAGTCTGAAGATTCTTCTAGGGGGCTAATACTGCGAAATTCACGGAGGTTGAATTGATGTCTATGATGTATTGACCGTATTCGGATTAGAGTTACTCAGCGATGAGTGGCTCTTAGATTCAGGTGCATCGTATCACATGTGTCCTGACCGGAGTTCATTCATGAAATATAACAAGTATGATGGTGGATTGGTGGCTTTAGGCGATGGATACGCCTGTAAGGCGGTGGGTATTGGCATGGTGGGCATTAAGATGTTTGATGGGATCAAACGAGTCCTAACAGGTGTGAGGCATGTCCCTAGGTTGAAAAAAGAATTTGATATCTCTTGGTGCACTTAAGGCGATTGGTGCAGGTTCACTAACTTTGATCGGGCTTGTAAAGTATCAAAGGGAGCACTCGTGTTGATGAAGGAACAGAGGTGCGACAATCTTTACAAGTTGATTAGGAGCACTTCTCACGATGGAACTGCAGTATCAACAGCGGAGTCCACGGTTGCTCTTATGTGGCGCTTGCGGCCCATGAGCGAGTGGGGCGTGAAGGTACGGGTATAGATTCAGTGAGGGCACGAGAAGTGGTGGAGCTATGAAGGAGATGGAGTAATGTTGATTGAAGATTAAAGCCATGGTGAAAATTGTTGGGGTTGTCTTAAATCTTGACATAGGGGGCTTTAGGTGACCAATGGAATCGGGTCAGGCGTTTGAAATTCCCTAAATCAGGCTTTTGGAATCTAGACGTTGTTGGATTGAAAAGTGGGGTTGTCGATCGCTCGACAAGGTCGGGTCGAGCGCCCGAAATTTCCCAGACGGGAACTGTGAACTCTCTGTACAGATGTGACCATTGTTGGTCGCCTGATAGCCGACGAATTGTATAATGCCGGCTGCGCAGTGTTTGTGCAGATTTGTTTCTAATTCCGATTTTATGCTATTTAAAGGTGTGTAATGCGGGATTAGGGTAACACAAGGAGTCATAGATGGGTTCAAGGGATTGAAAGAGTTCTAGGGTGAGAGAAAAAGCTTACGGTAGCTTGGGTTTCTCTTGTGGGACTTAGATCTGGATAAGTTTTCTTTATTCTCTTGTAACTTCTGATTCATAGTGATCGCTTTGTGCTATGATTTTTTTTTTCCGTGAGAGTTTTTTCACGTAAAATTCGAATTGCCTTCTTGTGTGTTGATTTATCTTGATTGCCATTGTGATTGCCTCATACAATTCTTGCTTTCGTGGGTTTCCCAACAACCCACCTTGATATTTGTACTCTATATCTATACCATCCAGATCATTTTAGGGCATGATGCCAAAAATAAAGCAGATCCAATTCTCAAGTGGACCATACCATAGGAAACAGTGGTGATTGACCATTAATGGCCCACAAAAGTTTTGGATCAAGCTGATATTTGTTTTATCCCCCTCATCTAAGTTTATATGACCTTATCAACAGGTTATGGTGGGCCAGAGGAAGTTTCTAATGACGGTGTGTTCAATCACCACTATTTCATATAATATGGTCAACCTGATATTTGGATCTTCTTTATTTGGCTTATTCCTAAAATGATTTTGCAAAACAGATGGACGAGAACACATACATCAAGGTGGGTCCGGCCACACCGTTTTGGGTGAACCTGAGGCCACAACTAATTCCTTCCCTTTTCTCTACAAGCGCCAGTATATGTGATAAACTGTGCTTGACAAACACCATCCATCTTTGCCTTTATTGTTTCTAAGATTGTGTAGATTTTGTCAATCCTGTGGGCTCGCTCTCGTGTGAAATAACCTTAAAGAACTAGCTTCAATCAAATCACTGATGAAGAAGTTTCATTGTGATTGATTTGAGTGAATTAGCTAGATTGTCTAATTAATGCAATTAATGGCAAAGCAGGAAGTCAGGCTCATTACGTAATTAACTTATTTATAATATATAGTTATTGTGCCAATTTAAAAGAATAAACTATCTCTTGCTTTATTATTTTATTAGTATTGGGATAATATTATTTATTTTGAGTGGGAAACAATTATTTGACTAGTTATATTTTGATGTCTTTGACTTGAGAGCACAACTTCAATGACCCTTGAGAGCACGGAGAGTTGGTGTGCACAACATCACCTGCCAAAGGGAATTATTTAAGAACGTCTAACTTAGAAGCATTCCATTTCGTTGCTGAATAGCAGGAGATGCGTGTCCATGGACTCTTCTTGCACACTCAGACCACATGATTTTTTTTTTTTTTTTCTATTTTAGTGGAAAAAACTTTGATACTCTGGCATAGTGTGACAGATGATACGCAAGCACTTAGAAAGTGAATACTTTCTATATGAGTAATTCAAAGAATGGGTCTCAATTTATATATATATGATGAACCAAAAATTAGGCTGATTTGATGAGTTGACTATCAAATTGGTGGCATTTATTGGACGCTTAAAAATGAAAATTATCTAATGGTCCTATTTCAACCAACAAGTGTCCATGTTTAAAAGGTTAGGGCCGTTTGATTCATCTTATTTTGGACTGTGACTTAGCTAGGAGTGGGTTCCACAATTTAGCCTATGCCAAGTGTACAACTTCTGAGGGGCGCGGTTTGGGTGGATCCGAGGTTGGTGGATCCTTGACTGTGGGGCCCACTGTGAGGTATGTGCCTTACATCCACACCGTTCATCCATTTTGACAGTTCATTTTAGGGCACAATGCCAAAAATAAAGCAAGTCCAAATCTTAGGTGGACTATATCACAGGAAACATTCGTGATTAAATCCCTACAATTGTAAACTTCATGGGTCACCGGAATGTTTATTTGCCATCCAACCTGTTGATAAGGTCACATAGACCTGGATAAAGAGATCACACAAATATCAGCTTGATAAAAAACCTTTGTGGCCTACAAGAAGTTTTTAATGATTGATTACCACTCTTTACTTATATTATGGTACACTTGAGATTTGGGTTTCTTCATTTTTTGACTCATGCCTTAAAAGGAGTTTTCAAAACTGACGGATGGTGTTAATGTAAGGCACATACATCACAGTGGGTCCCACGGTCAGGGATCCCACCCACCCTCTCGATCCGGGAGCCATGCCGCGTCTACTTCTGAGATCATAACAGAGTCAAATAGCTCCCTAATTAAAACTTTGAAAGTTTACCTTGACTAATGGACACACGGATGGACAAATAAGAGCGGCTAAGGATCAACAACATGTGTAGTCCAACTAGGGCCCATACCACGAGAGGTACAATAATTTGAACCGTTCATGGTCTCTATACCACCAGAATCACACGTAGAGTGTAGCATTCTTTCATAGGTTGATTTGTGCATTACAAAAGTTTTTTTTTTCGTCAATACACATGCCCTGCTGTTATTACAGCCACCTCTACTGGCAATGTTAGCCACCCTCACTTGAGAATCGATACCAAGGCCTCAGTGTTGAAACGAGGTTATCTTCACTTAGTCTACCACTCAAGCTATGGATCAGGGTGCACATGAGCTGTTCCATGTTAAGAATGTCTCAGCACCTCCAAAAAGAAGTGGATTGCATCTAACCCCAATGAAAAAGGGTTATACATACACCAGTACAGGCACCCCCTTAAAAACTGTGAAAATCAATCACCAGTATAGGCACACCCTATATACACATGCACATAGCGCTTTTTGGACTGTATCCAATGCACCATCTCCAAGTACTAAAAGGACGTGTTTTGATATGAGTAATTGGGGTCCTCTAAATATCCACCATAGTAATTGGGGTCCTCTATGGTGTGGCCCACTTAATGATGAATAAATCAAGGGCATACATCACAATGGCTGGATGGCATACACACAGCAGGGTGGGCGGTGCACAGGGAATAGTGTGTAAGAAATGTATGAACAGATGAACGGGGCAGGTGTTACTTGGGAGCCCACATTGATTTGATTTGTTTTTTTTTTTTTTTTAATACCCTAACCGTTCATCCCGCTTCTTAAGCCCATTTTAGGATGGTATTCACAAAATCATTCAGATCCAAATCTCAGGTGGACCACACTTCAGGAAACGGTGGTGATTGAGTGCCTCACCTTAAAAAATTTCAAAGAAAACATCGTTAGTTTTTACTAATTTTTATTTTCAATCCAACTTGTTGATAATGTCAAGAAGATCCAAAACTAACTAACGAAGGAAAAATACAAATATCAGCTTGATCCAAAACTTTTGTGTTCCACTTGAGATTTGGATCTTCTTAAGGTTTGGGATCACGTCCTAAAATGAGATGAAAAAACAGATGGACGGCATGGATATATGACAAATGCATCAAGGTGGCCCCCACACGGTTGGGGTAACAGCTAATCCGCTCCTAGCTAATGTTTTAATTGGAGGAACCGGCCTCTCTTATCATCTGGTTCTTCATGTCCCGTCTAGAGTCTGGAAAGGCTCTCTCTCATATTCATCGTTGATTCCATGTACAATGCATGTTAGGACAATTGGGACCATCGATCTGGTCAGGCACCACATGAAGGGGCTATATCTAAAAAACGAAAGCAATCAAACCATCCTAACTGTCGAAACTGTGGCCAAAAATAGAATATTGATAAGGAAAAGCTAGAAAAAACGACCACTGGTTCGGAATCAAATGATACATAATGGATCGATCAGACGGTTAGAATGATCAGCGCACCATGTCAACGGTCCATATTGTCTTATACACATGCCACGTGTACAACTTCTGAGGGGCGCAGTTAGGGTGGATCCGAGGTTGGTGTGGATCCCTAACAGTGGGGCCACTGTGATGTATGTGACTTATATCCACACCGTTCATCTATTTTGACAGCTCATCTATTTTGACAGCTCATTCCAAAACTAAAGAATATCCAAATCTTTGGTGGACCATACCACAGGAAATAGTCATGGTTGAATCCCTATCATTAAAAACTTCATGAGGGCCACAGGAATGTTTATTTGCCATCCAACCTATTGATAAGGTCACAAAGACCTGGATGAAGAGACCACGTAAATATCAACTTGATTAAAAAATTTGTGGCTCACAGGAAGTTTTTAATGATCGATGGATTACCATTGTTTCCTATAATACAGTCCGCCTGAGATTTGGGTCTACTTCATTTTTGGGTCATACCCTAAAAGAAGTTTTCAAAATGGATAGACGGTATGGATATAAGGCACATATATCATAGTTTGTGCCTGGATTCAGAAACCAGTGACGCGCCCACTTGGAGGAGAGCGGATTAAATGAGACCCCGGCCTCACGCAAGAAGGTACGGCCTTTACTGTGGGGTTACAATAGAGCCCACCTTGATGTATGTATTATGTATCTATACAGTTCATCCATTTTTCCATATCATCCTAGGTATTATCCCGAAAATGAATCTATACCATAAGAAACAGTGGTGGTTGACCATCCTACCTTTAAAAACTTCTTAGGGCACACGTTAATGTTTTCCTAGTGTTTATTTACCATCTAATCTGTTGATAAGGTCACATAAGCCTGAATAAAGGTAAAAAAAAAAAAAAAAATCAGCTTGATCCAAAACTTTTGAATCCCATTGACGGTCAATCATGACTGTTTCTTATGGTATGGTCCACTGAATGATTAGATCTGCTTCATTTTTGGCATAATGCTATAAATTGATCTGTAAAAACAGATGGACGGCGTGGATACAAGATACATACATCAAGGTGGGCCCCACGGTAATTCACAGTAAGGGCGGGACCATCTTATGTGAGGCCGGGGTCTCACCTAATCCGCTCTCCACTTGGAGTGACTGTACCAAAGTCATATAGCTCCCTAATTAAAACTTTCAAAACATTGAAAGTTACTTCGACTAATGGACACACAAATGGACAAATAGGAGTGGCTAAGGATCAACAACATGTGTGGTCCCACTAGGGCCCACATGGGCCACATCACGAGAGGTACTATAATTTGAACCGTTCTTGGTCTCTATACTACCAAAATCATCGGTAAAGTGCAGTTTTATCATACTTAATAGATTGATTTGTGCATCATAAACGGGTTTTTTTTGTTAGTACGCGCACCCCACTATTAACACACTCACATCTATTGGCAATGTTAACCACCCCCACTTTCGAATTGATACCAAGACGTGAGTTGTGGATCAGGGTGTGCATGAATGGTTCGATGTTAAGAATGTCTCAGCACCTGGGCTTCACAAATGTTAGTAAAAACAAGTGGACTGCATCTAGCCCCAATGAAAAATTTACCATCTAATCTGTTGATAAGGTCACATAAGCCTGAACAAAGGTAAAAAAAAGAAAAAAAAAAAAATCAGCTTGATCCAAAACTTTCGAATCCCATCGATGGTCAATCATGACTATTTCTTATGGTATGGTCCACTGAATGATTAGATCTGCTTCATTTTTGGCATAATGCTATAAATTGATCTGTAAAAACGGATGGACGGCGTGGATATAAGATACATACATCAAGGTGGGCCCCACGGTAATTCACAGTAAGGGCAGCACCGTCTTGTGTGAGGCCGGGGTCTCACCTAATCCGCTCTCCACTTGGAGTGCCTGTACCAGAGTCATATAGCTCCCTAATTAAAACTTTCAAAACATTGAAAGTTTACTTCAACTAATGGACACACAAATGGACAAATAGGAGTAGCTAAGGATCAACAACATGTGTGTTCCCACTAGGGCCCACATGGGCCACATCACGAGAGGTACTATAATTTGAACCGTTCTTGGTCTCTATACTACCAAAATCATCGGTAAAGTGCAGTTTTATCATACTTAATAGATTGATTTGTGCATCATAAACGGTTTTTTTTTGTTAGTACATGCACCCCACTGTTAGCACACTCACATCTACTGGCAATGTTAACCACCCCCACTTTGAAATTGATACCAAGACGTGAGTTGTGGATCATGGTGTGCATGAATGGTTTTATGTTAAGAATGTCTCAGCACCTGGGCTTCACAAATGTTACTAAAACTGAGTGGATTGCATCTAGCCCCAATGAAAAATTTATATGGACGAATATCAGTGCCACTCAAAATTGTGAAAATCAATTACCAATTTTAAGAGTCTTTGCTTTTTCACGGTAGGTAATATACATGACATATGTATACGACATTTTTTTATTAATGCTTGATAGACTTTATGCTTGTGGAAGTCATATGACGCATTTTCATTAATTCTTGATACTTTATGCTTGTGGACTAAGACTATTCAACGTGAGGCCATCGGATCTTTTCCGGCTTCGGACAAAGTGTGTTTTACGCTTGTGCAATAAGCCTATTCTATAAGAGTTAGACGTGAGGCTAAAGTGGGAATGCATGACACCTAACCTATCATAAAGGTTGTAGTTGTAGACTTGTAGTCCCATTTTAAAAAATTGGTCATTCTAATATTAGGCCAATCCAACCATCATGTAGGCCATCATGTGATTCCAAAAGGTTGTTTGGTGGTTGTCGTTTTGAGGCCCAGCTAATGCGTGAAGTTTGGGATCGATCCGACGGCTAGAATTAAGAGGTCAATATTTGTCCATCATAGGTTGGCTGGTGGGCCCACCTGTGTATCTGCTCTAAAAAAGTTACACCTACATGAAGATAGTTAGCACACAAAAAGCATGCAAGAGGTCTGAAGCCGATTCAGGGTAAGATCATCCCGGATCAGGTTGGTTATGGCCACTCATATAAACGAAGATGCCCAGGTGTTTCAACAGCAGGTCTCAGGTTCGAGTGCTAAGGAGACACACTAGTCGGTGGCTATATCATGTGACCAAGCGAGTGCGTTGTGTGTGTGTGTGTGTAAAAGTGGGGCCCACATCCATCAAATTATCTCTGAGAAGCACATCAAAATGAAAATCTAGACATGCCAAGCACATCTACAAAGTTTGAAAAAAGAAGAATAAGAAGAAAATGAATAGATGTTGATTACACATCATGGAGTAGCCTAGTGGGTCCACTTTAATTTCTGGAGGAGGACAACTTGAAGAACCTCCTTAAACCATTGCGCTAGAAATCGTGTGAATGGTTCAGATGCTGATCTTCCTAATGTATTGGAAGCTACTCCTAGAATGGATGGTGGAACTTTTCAATCGTCTAAGCCTCTTTTTGAAAATTTACAGGTAGAATCTGATGTCCCCCATGAAAATCTGGTTGATAAACGACTCTGCTACGAGGGGGGACATGACCAATTTGATATTAGTTCTTCTTGACGAATCGGTTCCTCTACCCAGCCTAGCGGGTGCCCATTTCCAAAGAAGTGGAAAAGCATTCGTCGGAAGGTTGACTAGTCAAACGAAGAAGGCGGACCGATAGCTGGTTTGACGAACGCGTCTGCAGTCGCCTATCCAAATCAAAGCCCGCCGAGAAAATGATCTTCCACGTGACCCATTGTCCTTACGCACTTGCTTATCTCAAGCTGACGTCATCTATAGATCCACACCGCCCATTTCGGCATCTGCAATAGCACCAATTCCGTTATTCTCTCGCTCCCAAAAGCCGGAAAAAGATAGACCCGAGTTGCCTGTGCCCCGGCCAGTGGTCGGAAGCTATGTCGGTCCCACAGAAATTCCGGTGACAAATCCACTCCGCCCATCAGTTTCTAAAGATCACAAAAGGACAGTAATCCAAGAATCAGCCAGATAAAAAACTCAGGTGGGCAATACCAGGAAGCGTTCGCTGTTGAAACCTTCATGGAGCCGACCATGATGTTTATACACCATCCAAACCGTTTATAGGGTTTCTACCACTCAGATAAACTGTAAGAAGAAATCTTATCTTGATACAAAACTACCGTGAACTCCACAAAGTTTCCAATGGTGAGTATTCAATCCCCACTATTTCGTTATGTGTGGCCCACCTCAGTTCTTCACCTGCCTGATTTTTGGACTATTGTCCTTTTGTGGTCTTTAGAAACTGATGGACGGATGGATTTGTCACGGGAATCTCCGTGGGCCCTACAGCTTACGGCACAGGCACTTTGTGTTCGAAAAAGATGCAACCTTCATTCGGTGGACAACCAATCAACGAACGGGAATGGTCCAGAAGTACCTACAATAGCCATGTTGATAGGAACTCCCGCAGAAAGTACTATACAAACCAAGGTGGATCCAGACCATCCATGCTCGTGGGCTCTACTGCAAATGGCCAACAAGTATTAATTAAAAAAATAAAAATCACAGCTGTCAGATTACTAAGCATTGATTCTGGTTGTACAAGTGGGGCTGGGCCATGACTTGGTGATAAAAGCCGTTGATATGATGGGACCCACCCTGGATGGCCATGGATTAAAAAAGAAAATATATGGTAATTGACCATTAAAACTTCTTGTGGGCCACAAAATTTTTGGATCAAGATGATATTTGTGTGGTATCTTCGTCTAGGTGTTTGTGATCTTATCAACAGGTTGGATGGCATATAAACATTCCGGTGGAATCCATGAAGTTTTTAATGTTAGGAATTCAATCACGATTGTTTCCTGTGGTGTGGTCCACCTAAGATTTGAGTCAGCTTCATTTTTGGGGACATGCCCTGAAGTGAGCTTTCAAAATGGTTGGCCGGTGTGGATTTAAGGTACATACATCACTGTGAGCCCCACAATCGAGGGTCCCACCCGCCTTGGTGGATCTGGGGTCTCAAGTAACTCGCTCCCCGCGCTGTCCCCAGCTGGGAATGGAGAGGGGATCTGAGGGGCCACTGTGATGTATGGGTTTTATCCACACCGTTCATCCATTGCCTTCTACTCTACAATGATATGTAAAAATGGACTGACGGTGTGGATAAAACCTATATGTCATGGTGGCTCATCGGAGCCCCTGTATCCTAGTTAGAGCCTACTAATTGGATGGGACATGGATTGCCTGCAAAAGCCTTTGGGAGGATCTTACTTCCTGGGAAGCTAAATGGGGCCACCATGATGTTTGTAAGAAATCCAACCGTCTATCATTTTTCTAGATCATGTTAGGACATTGGCTAAAATACGAGGGTGATCCAAAGCTCAGGTGAGCCACAGGATTGGAAAAAGTGGGTAGGGAAAGATCTACGTTGAATCCTCCTTGGTGTCCACCAAGATGTTTATGTGCCATCCATATCCTTTGTAAGGTCATTCTTACTTAGATGAATTGAAAACAAGAAAATACAAGGCTAATCGAGAACCTTGGTGGCATGCAAATGTTTCGATAGTGGACGTCTAATACTTACCCTTCCTTGTCGCGCAGCTCATTCGAGTTTTGGATACGCCTATTTTTTAGCTCATGTCTTAACATGATTTGAAAAAATGGATGAACAAGGTGGATTTCTCACAAGCACCACAGTGGCCCAACCTCACTTCCCATGAGAGGAAGTTCCTATAAGAGGCTTTCCCACTTTGATTCTGTGAGCCCTTGAAACACAAATTCCGGTGAGCCCGTGACCTTGGTGAATTCCATTCCAATGTATATAGCAACGGGATACACATCACTAATGGTCATGGATTCATTAAGAGTTCAAAAACCCATCCTCTTACATGTTGCTGCTTGCACTGCCTACACCATAGGAAGGGGCAAGTTCTCTGCAGTGCTTCTCAGTTTTCTAATGTCTTGTTGTTTACCCATTGAACTTATTGCATGAGATCTCCACTTGTATAGGTTGGGTTGCCGGCACTGGTAGTTCATTCGGTTAGGCTCAACCCCATTCCCTTCGATGTTTCCATGACTAATCCTTTAAATAGTCATTTGGTTAGAGGATTTACCTTATTCTTTTCTGATCTTACAAAGTCAATAGCTATAACTTCATCATTCAACAAGTGTCTCACAATGTTATGTCGCAGTCTAATATGTCTACTTTTGTTATTGTATATCTTACTCTTGGCCCTAACAATAGCTGTATGACAGTCATAATGTATAAAAATAGCAGACACATGTTTTGACTACAACGGTATATCTATTAACAGATTTCTAAGCTATTCAACTTCTGAGATTACTTTTTCTAAAGCAACAAACTCGAACTCTATAGGAGACCGAGCAATACAAGTCTGTTTAGTAGACTTCCAGGATATTGCACCTCCACCAAAAGTAAAAACATATCCACTTGTAGATTTTATTTCATCTGAATCAGTGATCCAATTGGCATCATTGTATCCTTCTAACACATGAGGATAACTTGTATAACAAATGCTATATTTAATAGTACCTTTTAGATATTTCAGTACTCTATTCAATGCATTCCAATGATCATATATAATTATGTGTATATCTATTTAGCCTACCTACTGCATATGCAATATCAAACCTAATACAGTTCATCAAATACATTAGGCTACCAATTACTTAAGAATACTCAAGCTGAGATACACTACTTCCTGTATTCTTTTTAAGATGTACAGTATGATCATATGGTGTACTTATAGGTAAATAGTCAAAATTATAAGTGCACTTTTCTGTGGCATACTAGTGCACCTTGTTTGTCAATCACTTATATTGGTTAATGAGTCTAGTGTTAGTTGAGCTTAATGAAGACGAAGACCGAAGATTCAAGACGGACCAGCTGCATCAAGGAAGAAGAAACAGGTAAAAGAGATGCCTTGGTGTTCCTTGCCTTGAACATACCTAAAACTATAACCTCTTAGATGACTTGGACTAACTAGGTATACCGTTAGTCATCATCATTAGTCCTAGAACTCCATGAAAAACATGATAAGTTAGACTAATTTAAGAGGTGAAAGTTGCTATAAACAAAACAGCTCAAACAGCAGTTTCCGATTGGACTCCGATCAATCGGATAGGAGTTCCGATTGTACTTCGATCGATCGGACCGAAGTTCCGATCAATCGGAATTTGTTCTAGCAAGTTTGAAAATCCACTGTACAAATTTTCGATCAATCGAACAGACTTCCGATCCATCAGAAGGGGTCCGTCCGATCAATCGGACCATGATTCCGATCAATCGGAATATCTTCTAGAGATTTCACTGCATAGATTTTCGATCAATCGGACAAGTCTCCGATCAATCAGACTTTTTTTAGATCAATTGGAGATACGCGAATCTCCTCGTTTTTCTACCATTGGAATAAAATCTATTTAAAGAGGGGGATTCGTTTTTGAGCTAAAAGAGGGAATTTTAAGGAAATAGAATTTACCATTGTTAAAGATCATTAAGAGCTCTATTCCTAACCCAAACAAGTGATCTTCCTTGTGATTTATCACAAGTATGGAGCATTCAAAGCTGAAAAAGAAAATGCACTTGTCCCTCTTTGGATCTCTAGAGATTGGATTGATCTTGATAGTCATATTCCTATCCAATACTCTATGATGAGATCTTTGTAGGAGAGACTCTCTAGGCAACCCATTTTCATAAGTTGTAGAGATCTCAAACCAACCCTCCTATCACCTTGGGCATATCAAAGGCATCATTTGCAAGGTGTTTGATCAAGTGTAGCTGAGGCATTAACGAAGTAGCGGCAACACGATCGGGGGAGCTAGGGAAGCTGATTGAAGCACGGGAGAGTGAAGATCAAGCAACCCATCCAGCACTGAACAAGGGGCTCATCCGACAAGATTGTCATTGTAGAGAGTCATTTCACTCAATTCCCTGTGGGAGTTTAGTGTAGAGTTTGTTTGACAAACTCAAACTAGTGTCGTTTGTCGATCCTTGGCATATTAGTTGAGCCTAAAACTCTAAGGACATTGACCGTTCCTTAGCAAGTTTGTCGGCTTAAAGACTACGGGTTGTTTGGCACTCCTTGGCACATTTGGTGGGCCTAAACAAAGTTTCCAAGAGGGAGCCTCCGACACGGGAGTGAACGTGCGTTGTCCTTGAGTACGACTCGAGGTGACCTTGAGTAGGTTCCATAGGTTAGAAGGAACCTGTAAACTCCTCGGTAGAGTGGAGCCGATTTAAAACACCCTGGTTGTGAGGAACTAGATTTAAACTCTCCAATGAATGCCGGTGTGCTCAAATGGATTGAGTACTTGAACCGGGAGTGGAGTAGACAAGTAGTCGAACCACTATACATGCTTGGTTTGTGATTGTATTTGAGCACATTGTTATCTTAGCATTGTATGTTTAATTGTTAATTATGAATGCTTGATAGGAATGTATGCTAGGCACTAGAAAGACACATCCACACACAAGATGTACTTTCACTTAGTTGTGTAGATTTAAGCTTAATTGATCCATCATCTATAGTCTACTTAGGTTGTACAGATTAAGAGCTTGATTTGTTTAATCATTTGAGTATCTATGCATGTTTAGACTAGGCTGCTTATTGCTTACAATATGCTAGTCGTGTGATTGGACTTACTTAGGCTTAGAAACCGAAGTGTTCTTGCTTACTTTAATTTGTTAAAACTATTAAATAGGTGAAAATAATTTCAAAAGGTCATAATCCTCCCCATAAGACTTAGCCATAATACTAGTTGCTCTCAAAGCTTCAGCACGCATACGCCTTTACTCCAAAAGATGTAATTTCAAAAGTGATTAAACTTTTTTAGTATTTTCTCAATGTAGTGAGATTGTAACAAAATAATATCATTATCTTTCCTGATTACCTGAATACCTAATATCATACTTGTTTCTCGTACATCTTTCATATCAAAGTTAGAAAACAGGAGCTATTTAGTTGAATTAACTAGCTTAACATTAGTTCCAAAGATAAGCATATCGTCTACATATAAGCAGATTAACACCATTTCCAGTTAATTTGCTATAAACACATCTATTCATATCATTAACAAGATATTCATTTCACTTTAAGACATTGTCAATTTTTTCATTCCATTATTTAGGAGCTTGTTTCAAGCCGTATAAAGATTTAATTAGTATACAAACTTTGTGTTCTTTTTTAGGAGTTATATAACCCTTGAGTTATTCCATGTAGATTTCCTCTTTTAATTCTCTATTTAGAAAAGTTGTTTTAACATCCATTTGATGTACTACTAGCTTGTATATAGATACGATTGCAACTAATATCTTGATCGTTATAATTCTAGTTACAGGTGAGTAGGTATCAAAGTAATCGTATCCTTATTTTTGTTTAAAGCCTTTTGCGACCAATCTAACTTTAAATTTATCTATAGATCCATCCGGTTTAAGCTTATTCTTAAACACCCATTTACACCATATAGGCTTGTTTCTAGGAGGAAGATCTACAAGTTTTCAACTGTTATTAGATATAATCGACTTTAATTCATCATTTATAGCTTCTCTCCAGAAGGATGCATTAAGAGAATTAATGACTTCTGAATATGACTTAGGATTATTTTCTAATAAGAAGGTAAATAACCCATCTCCTAGATTGGTCTCCTTACGAGATCTCGTGCTCCTTATAGGTTCTGGTTCTACTTTACAACTAATATCCATACTTTTACTTGTTGGAGTAACATTTGATCCATTAATGCATTTTATTTCTACGGATCTAGACTCCATAGGAAAGACATTTTCTAGAAATTCTACATCTTTAGCTTCTATAATAGTGTTTGGATATAGAATGTTATGCTTAAATTTCAAGACTAGAAATCTATACGTTGCACTGTTTTCTGCATATCTTATAAACACACAATCAGATGTTTTAGGAGCTAGTTTTCTTTTTTGGTTTCAGGTAACCCTACTTTAACTAGACACTTCCACACTTTAAGGTATTTGTAACTAAGGGTATAATTTTTTCATAATTCATATGGTTCTAACCAATCTTCTTATGTGGTATTCTATTCTGAATATAACAAGCAGATAAAATGGCTTCTCCCCACATATTTAGGAGCAAACCAGAATCATTTAACATAGCGTTTACCATATCCTTTAATGTTCTATTCTTGCGTTCACCTATTCCATTTTGTTCTGATATATAGGGAGCAATAGTTTATTGTAGGGACCAATAGTTTGTTCAGCTATTCCATTTTACATTCTCAATCTGATCCCTGTTTATATTGACATCTTCTATCCTTATATGTACGATTATATTTTCTAAAGAGACAATTTTTCTTGCGTTTCATTTTATTTTTATATTCTTTATAGGAATGAGGTAATTTTTCAATTAATGCTCCTGATAGGAATACATCGTCTAATTCTATTCCTTCAATTGTTAGTTCATGTGCCAGATTTTGATAATCGTGAATCTGGTTCGTGACAGGTTTATCGTCTGTCATTTTATAATGAAGGAAATTTACGATAGCATGTTTCTTATAACCTGCATCTTCAAGCAATTATTTCTTTTCTAGTGCAGTCCAAATGTCTTTAGCAGATTCATAAGAAACATATATATCATATAGTTCATTAGACAAGATATTTAGAATATATTGTTTACAATTATTGGCATCTCTAAACTCAATTTTATTGGTTGGATCAACTGTAAATGAATTTGAAAGAATGTACGAGACCTTTAGAGTTTGCAGTGTAAAACTGATCTTTTGTTTCCACTGTTTAAAATTATGTCCAACGAATGGTTCAATTTTGAACAGTTCAGTTGTAGGGTTGACTGTGATGGTAGTCATTGATTTCAAAAGAAATCTGGTTGTGACTTGATTTTCAATTAGTCATAGAATCAGTAAATCAGTTAAACACTGATTTCAGAAAGGTCAAAAGAAGAAGAAAAGTATTTCTGTTTTCAAACAAATATTGAAACAGATATCTACTGTTTCCAACAATAAAGAAGATTTGGTTTCAAAATTATTGGATTTAATTGCTGAAAACAGTAGATGAAAAATCGAAAATAAAAATAAAATGATTTGAAATTAAAATAATTAAGAAAGAAAGAGTTATGTGTTGAGTCGAGGTGTGACTGAGTCACTCGGCTTGAAACCAAATTTGCCCTCCTTGGGCCGCGTCCCAAATGCAATAGGATTTCTTGGACAGTTGGCCTCTAGGATACAACAACTATTGCCCAGTCCCAACGGTGCACTCGCTGTACACGGACTCGAACCAGCGTGCAGAACTTAAACCCGAAGTGATTGACTCGCTTGCAAACTCAGTCGACAAAACAGCAATGAACTAGAGAGGATTCTGAAGAACCAGAAAGAAAACTTGATTTCAGATTGATGAAAACGGATTAGAGGATATGTCTATATATAGACCGTGATTAGGTGCCTGAAGCACCGTTTCAAATGGGTTAGGTTCGTTGGGTTTAAATTCATTAGGAGCGACCACCCGAACAGATGCATCTCTATAGTTTAAAAATTCGCGCAAAAAGACAGGTGCGGGTATACTTGCAAAAAATTGTTTAGCATGAGTGTACTCTCAGTTTGCACATAAACATAGACATAGATATAGCATTGTCGTGGCTCGGTCGGCGCGCGCATGTGTAGTTAATGGCATATATTTGAGCTAATGGTATACCCCCCCAAATCGGACTAAATTCACATGCCTCCTAAAAAAGGGCTGAAGCCCAATGCCAAAACTTCATCTTATAACCTTGAGATTTCCTTTGTTCATTTTTTATGTGGGACTAAAGAGTAGCACTAAAAGATAAAACTTTTTCAAAAAAGGAATATGGAAGAAAATCTAAATTTGAAACACATTTTGATTTAAAAAACTCTTTTAAAATACATCACTTGGGCCCACCTTCATGTATGTGTTGAATACCGATTTTGTCCATACATTTTTACCACCTCAATTTAAGGCATGAACCAAAAGAAAAGCAATTCAAATCTTAAGTGGACCACACCACAAAACTGTGGTGATTGAACATCCACCTTAGATTGGGATCATCCTCATTTTCAGGCTAAGTCTTAACATGTTCTAAAAAAAATGAATGGACGTGCATTTCTTAAAAACACCATAGAAAGGGTGGATTTCTTAAAAATACTATGGTAGGCCCACCTAACTTCATGTCAGTAAGGTGCTGCAAAAGGTGTACGGTTGAGCATGTACAGATTTAAATCCGGTGGAGTAGATTAGGTGCAATGTGGTACCATTTCATTGTCGTACAAAAGTTGTTGGCATAGAGAAGCTGTCACAGTGTGGCAAATGGCCATCAGTTTTCCCAGGTCGATTGCATGCCAATGATACCCCGCCACGTAGGGATGCAGATTGCATCCTGCCCTCAGTCCGGGCAGACCAGTGGAGGGCCCCACCATGATGCATCTGTTTATCCACTCCGTCCATCCATTTTATAAAATTGTTTTAAGAGATGACTCTAAAAAGGAGGAAGATCCAACGCTCAAGTGGGCCACATCAAATAGTGATCGGAACTTTGTGATGTCTACGATCTTCCTCCTTTTTGGGCCCATATCTGAGCATGATCTTATAAACTGGATGAACGGAGTGGATAAACGAATGCATCACGGTGGGCCCCTCCACAGGTTTGCCCGGACGGTAATCCGGGCAGGCGGGGCAGGACGCAATCCGCGTCCGCCACGTAGGGAGTAGCACCTTGGTCTCACTCCCCCTCGCCGGACCTGTTAATAGCCTTATCATGAGCATTGCTAGCAGGAATAATGAAAGTCAATTGCACTTGCACCAAAAGGCATTGGGTTGACACGTGTAAAAGGCACGCGTGTGAAAGATCAGATCCACCCATTAGGTGGTCCAAACAATTTCGATGTCATATATATAAAATTATCACTACATCGATCATCAAATGGTCCAAACCTGTACAAAATAAATCAACAGCTTGTAGAAATGGAAGTAATGGACGGCCTGATGACTTTTTGGCTTGATGAGTGCATAAATTAGCTAAAAGGAATCTACAGGTGTGCCGGATTTGCCGGTCAGATCCAACTATTTTATATCCATGCAATCTATCCGTTTTTCCATATCATGACATGAGCACAAAAATGAAGTAGATATAATTCTCAGGTGGACCATAATATAAGAAACAGTAGTAATTGACCATTTATAGGCTACAACAGTTTTGGATCAAGTTAATATTGCATTTTCCCTAGGTTCATGTGACCTTATAAAAAATAAACATCACGGAAACATTACGGTGGGTCTCTGGAATATTTTAATGGTAGGCCATTCAATCACCACTGTTTCCTACAAAGTGGTCTATCTCAGATTTAGATCTTCTTCAATTTTTTTGTACCATGCTCTAAAATGTTATCACAAAACGGATGACTGGCGTGGATATAGAATACATACATCAAGGTGGGCCTACGGTCACACGTAATCTGTGCCGTTTATATAGAATATATAATCAGCTATTTCAAGGTGAGTCATGCATACGTGTGAGAAAGTGCATTCTAGGGAAGCTGATTGCCTGTGACTCTTCGCACAGAGTTCTATGTGCCCAGAGCTGTCCTGATCCCATAGAGATGTACATAAAAAATCCACTCCGTACATCTGTTTTTAAAGACCACATAAGAACAAGATTCTAAAAATCAGACAGATAAAAAACTTAGGTGGGCAATACCACATGAAACGGTAGGGATTCAACGCCTGGCGGTGACAGAAGTTTTGTATTATGATGGTATTTATTCCTGCAGTTTATCTGAGTGCTAATAATTATTTGAACGGTTTGGATGGCGTATAAACATCAAAATGATCTTCAGGAATGTTTTAACGATGGACGTTTCTGTTCCCACTGTTTTGTTAGTGTGGCCTACTTGAGTTTTGGATATGCTTGATTTTTATAATTCTTTCCTATTATGGCCTTTAAAAATAGATGGACGGAGTGGATTTATAACAGACATCTTTGGGAAAGGATGTGGATTGCGTACGGAGCAACTCCGCACACTAGCGTGCGGAGTAAACTCTGGGGCCACAGTGATTTACGATAATTTATCCACTCCGTCCATCCATCTTAACGTAAAATTTTAGGTAAGGTGCCAAAAAATGAAGCATGTCATAATCTAAAGTGGACCACATCACAAGAAATGTGTGAACTGAATATCTACCATTGAAAAATTTTCGAAGGACACAGAAGTTTTGGATCAAGCTGATATTTGTGTTTTCCCTCGTCCACATCCATGTGATCTTATGAACAATTTGGATGACAAATAAACATCACTATAGGGCCTGGGAAGGTTCCAACAGTGGAAATCATTATTCCCACTATTTCCCGTGGCATGGTCCACTTGAGATTTGGATATGCTTAAATTTTGGGCTCAATTACTAAAATGAGGTGGAAAAACATATGGACGGAATAGATAAAGCACATACATCCTAGGTGGGCCAACTGAGTTTACTCCGCACGCATTCCGATTCCTCTGGGAAAAGGCACGTACGTACAATGTACTTGCTATTCCGACTTGGAGGTCGGTGCATTCGCAACCCTTTGGTATTATCCTCAAAATACTTCTAGAGGAAAATACTCTGATCGACGATACACGGGCTGTTAGAGATTTCTGAGTATTGCTTACGTGGCATACAATTAATTCGAAGTAAACCGTTCAAATTATAGGAACCCTGTTCGATGTATCTTGAAAAAAAAATACTGTTTTTAGGATATATAAATATTAGATTTTCCACATTAATTGAACGGTTAAAATTGAAACTATCCAACAGTCTTATTTCAAAAACATGAAAATATCCAATAATCTTATTTCAAAGTGACTGTGTATCAAGCGTCATAAGCTGCCAGAGTAGCAATAACTCGCCAAAAGGTTCCTTACGACGCACTTGCTAAAATAAACTACACGGTGGAATGCGCACGTTTGCAGATTGCGCAGGTGACTACCTTAAGATTTTTTTACCCTAACGGGGAGTTTTTGATACTATGGTTGGGTATGAGGCTTGATACTCGGGCAGTCAGAAATTGTACATGTCGACAACGATACTCAAATTAAACCAACTGAATTGTATAAATCATTATCTCAAAATCAATGTACGAAAATCAGATTGGTTGAATAATTCTATGCTTTGATTCGTGGACACTTGTTTTTTGAATAAGATATTTTCATTTTAACGGTTCAAAAAAAAAAAATCACCAATCAGATATTTAAATAATCAAATAAGAGTAAATTTTAGGATGTAACACATCTAAACTGTGGCCCGAAGTTTTGACGGTTTAAATTATGTTACTTGAATTTCACGTATGCAATATCTATTGATTTCTTAGTGCCTGCGTATCATCTATCATACTCTGTCAGAGTATCAAAGCTTTTCTCTTTCCTAATCTCTTCCGCATACCGACCGCGACCAGTCACTAAAGTTCGGTTTGCCTCTGTCGCGTCTGAGAATCCAGCATGTACCACTGCCCGCTGGGATCCACATGGTCAGATGGTTGAAAGAATCAAACCGTGCATTCTTTTCGTTACCCCAAACACAAACTATTGTTCTATTATCATTTTTCAATAGCGATTCTATCCTTTGATTTTTTAGATTTTAATCTGAACCATTGAAAAGTTTCAATTCATGAATTTAAATTCTTCACGAGTTAGTTAAGGTCCAATGATCTGTTCAGATTAATTTTCATATGGTATCTTGTAAATAGTACACTACAAAATATGGACGGTTCCGATCTCGGATCTTTTAGCATGTGGGCCCCAATGGGTGGCGACGCATGGTGGATAGTAAATCTCGATAGAAGCAAAATGATTCCCAATTAGTAACCATCATCACGCCGACGTACCTTCCTCGAAAGTAATTTTCTCTATTTAAGTGGAGATTTTGAGCGTTACGTCCACGCTCTGTCCCTCTCTCTCTCTCCCTCTCCCTCTCCCTCTTCCACTCTTCTTCTCTTTAATACCAGAAGAATCCCTTTCTTTTGTGGCGTTTTTCTTTTTCATGGTAGGTTTGTGAAGTTTGTTGCCATGATAACCCATTCCTTTGTTTTGTATGGATTGATGGGATTTGCTCACAAGTGTTCTCTCTTTCTTTCTCTCTCTTTTTTTTTTTTTGGTTTTTGAGACTTTTTTTTTTTTTTATAGGCACAGGATCTTGAGAATGTGACGTATGAAGAGGTTAGCTTATTAGATACATATTTGTTTTTTAAATTCATAGGTTTTTTTCTTCTTAAGTTTTTTGATGAATTGGATTGAATTTGGTATAGGAATTCATATTGAATCCTCGTGGGTTGAAGCTTTTCACGTGTCGATGGATGCCAGCAATTCAAGACCCAAAAGCATTGATCTTTCTATGCCATGGTATTGATCATAACTACCACCTACACTTAAAAAAAATATTCAATTTATTTTATTATTATTCTGATTTTTCCTTCTTTTTTTTTTTGAATTTTTGTTCTTGGTGTTTACTAGGATACGCCATGGAGTGCAGCATATCAATGAAAGGTGAATGTCAAAAAAAAAAAAAAAAAAGAAGAAGCAACGGAATGTAACTTAGGGCATGGATTTTATTAATGGGTATTTATGCATTTGTTTCAGGCACCGGAATCCGACTCGCGAAAGCCGGTTTTGCGGTGTATGGTGTCGATTACGAGGGCCATGGAAAATCATCTGGCTTGCAAGGTTACGTCCCAAGCTTTGATGATCTCGTCAACGACTGCTCTGATTATTTTTCAAGTATATGTGGTAGGTAGAATTTTCTTTTATTTATTTTTCATGTTGTTATTTATTTCTTTATTTATTAACGAAAGATATTTTTACCATTTTCAGAGAAAAAGGAAAATAAGAAGAAATCAAGATATCTACTTGGAGAGTCGATGGGAGGAGCGGTTGCGCTTCTCCTCCACAGGAAAAAACCAACGTATTGGAATGGTGCCGTTTTGGTTGCACCCATGTGCAAGGTCAGTACGATCCTATTTCCGTGCAGGTAGTTCGGATGTCAACGTGCTGGGTGGGCCTGTCGGGTCTTTAAGCCCGTAGGTGATGATTCGGGTTTGGGTCTACTCATTTATTTGTTGAGCGGGTAGGGGACCTCCATTCCATGAAACAAGTGATGCATGTTTGTTGTGGAAATGGGTATTTGAGCTATTAATGCAAACTGAACATCTATTGCCTTAATTTAGAAAATGGGTTGTAGGGGAAGTTAGCCTACAGCCGGTTGTATAAGAAGCTTGGCCCATTTTGGGTTTTGTGGGTATTGGTGGATCTGGACCCGAGCCAGACCCATGTTGTGTTTTTAACCATGTGTTGAACAAGGTGTGGAAAATACCTAAGTTCTATAGAGGCCGTGATTTTGTAAATGTAAATCCACTCGGTTCATCGGGTTAGAATCCTTATTTAAACCGAATATTCAAAATATCAGTTCAATAAAAATTCACGGTGGGCCACACCAATGGGAACAGTGTAAAATTGCTACTAAAACCTTTAAGTTCAGAGGGTATGGCCCACTTGAGTTTTGATGGAAGATACACTGAGCCTGGTTATCTTATGGGGTTGGAAGAGTCAATTTCGGGGGTTGGAATATCACTTTTCCCTTTTCAGGCAACTTCCATGTCTTTTAACCTCAATTGAATATTGAATCGAGTCTATTGACCGAGTTTTCCTTTTATTACGAGAGGTTTCTAATTCCACACGCGTGCGCAGCCCAGCACATTCACACATACCAACACGTGTCAATACAGATCACACGTGTGTTAGATCAGAGCTTTCCATCTGGTTGGAATTAATAGCTATATCTTCTGCCAAAAAAATCATGCACTTTACTGAAAAGGAGAGCCACAAATACAATGTACAAAAGTAAACAGACGGCTGAAACAATTTCTTCTAGCCATCCATTTGTGGCCCATCTCAGACGTCAAATATTTCATATTAAGCCAAAAACAAGTGGGCCACCGGATGAAAAGCTTGGATCTTGCAAAATTGTATCATTCTGACACGTGTGCCAGCGTGTAGAATTAGCAAACACTTTCGACGAAGACCACATCTCTATATATCGTGTGAAGGAGAGATTTTTTACATGTATTTGGGTTTTTTTTTTTTTCAGATTGCTGACGAAATGAAGCCTCATCCTATAGTAATTAATATCTTGACAAAGATGTGTAGGATTATTCCTACATGGAAAATAATTCCAACACAAGACATCATAGACATTGCTGTCAAGAACCCTCAAGTCAGAGAGGAGGTAAATGATATTCATACCCAAAATGCAATTGCTTTTTCTCTTTTTCTTTAATGGGTGTTTTCAGTAGAGTTCTAATTTAAATTATTTTATCATGAAAGTTGCCCGGAAAGAATTACATTTATACTTTTATTTGTTTGATTAATAAAGTATATATTGAAAAGTTTTGATACCAAAATTAAATTGAAAATTTACTTGTACCTATTAGAATCACTCAATATACATTGATACACTGTCCTCTAACAACTCAGCTTCTAGATTTTAGAGCAAGTGATTGTTTAACATAGTATTAGAGTGGAATGACTTGTGTTCAATTTCTGAGAGTAACAAATATGCCACCGGATTATGGAGGTCATAGTGACATGTATGTATTTTCTTTAAGCATTCTGTTTGCCAATTCATTTTAGGACATGAGTTAAAAATATAACAGATCTAAATTTCAATTTGCCACCACAAGTAACCATCGTGATTGAACCCTTGCACCATTAAAAACTTATTGGGGACCACAAAAGTCTTAGATCAAGCGGATTCCTTCATTCAATTCGTGTCACCTTATCAAAAGTTAGATTAAAAAAAACCAACATCATAGTCACCGTCAAGAAGATTTTAATGGTGGGCATTCAATTACTACTATTTCTATGAGTGTGGTCCACTCCAGATTTGTATCCGCTTCATTTTGGGGCTCATGCCCTAAAATTAGTACAGCCTGGATATAAAACACATACATCACGGTGGGCCCATCAGTAGGGCATCCACCAAACCGCATTTTAGAGAATCATCACTCATTTATTAATTCTATCATTTTCCACCCTTTCCTATTAAAATGCCTCTCCAATCTTGATCGAGTGAACATCCTTTCAATTTATAAAATGACAAAACAACGCTCTTAGAAGATATTTTGGCTCACCATATAAAGCTGAGCTCTACACGTGCCTGTGGGCCCCAATCCGCGTCCTTCCGTTCACGTCTCTCTCTGCAGCATGCCTTATCCTTGTTGCATGTAATGAATTGTACACAAACACTTATAAATTAGTTAGATATTGCTTACGTGGTATGCAAGTAATTCAAATAAATTAAACCGTCCAATTTAAGTATACTAGCTCAGATGTACCATGAATTAATTAAAAATACACTCATTTGATGGATCCATGTTAGCTAGTTTGGGCTGATTTTTTTATCTTACCTTCATCCATATTAGATACAACTGATGAACGGTTTTGATGCAAAATACATTAACATGGTGGCCCCAAATAGAAATTTATGGTTTGCGTAACATCCCCACTGTTCCCTGTGGTGTGGCCCGCCTATGTTGTCTACGTGGCTGATTTTTTGCACTAGAAGCTAACATTGAGGAGATAACCTGATGGATGGAGTGGATTTTACATAGACAATATGGTAGGCCAAATAGAGAGATCGACCCGGCCAGATGTGTCCGACTCAGACTCAGGACTGAACGAGTCTGTCTGAGCCTCCGAGTCTCTTATCCATGGTTCATGGTCAATCCAGAATAGGAAGCAGCCGGCCAATGGTTTAGATTAATGAATCATGAGACCCACTTGTCCGAACCGAATCAGCATACAGTGGAAATGCTCGAGTTCGTCAGTCCTGTAACTCATCCGAGTCGTTCCTGAGTCATACAATCCTAACCCAACAGATTATTTGTGAAGGCCAATTCAGGCGAGGGCCCAGATGTGTGCCCGAAGATTTGGGCCCACTTCAATCCTCATTGAAGAACTTGGCATACCGCCAATTTCTTTATTTGTTGAGCCCACCACGTAAAACCAGGCCAGAACACACATCATATATGACAAGATATGAACCGTTTTGTGGGCCGGTAGGTCTGCCAACGGATTGAGCCCCAGCTGAGCCTATGTGCGGCTGGGATCATCCGATCTAACTCTAATGTGGGCCCATTTCAGACGCAAGGGCAGTGTGGGCTCCACCTTTGAAAAGGCAATCGACCAATGGAGTGATTATATAGATTGTAGGGGCATTTTAATGAGATATTTGACAATTTTTACGATTTTTCTTTTTTTTTTTTTTTTTTTCTAATTTTTATGAAATTGCAGATTCGATCCAATCCGTATTGCTACAAGGGAAGGCCGCGCTTGAAAACAGGAAATCAGCTTCTCATGGTCAGCTTAGACATAGAAAAGAATCTGGACCAGGTAGTCGCTTTTCCTTTCATGGGGCCGCTTTTTTGTCCGTTTATTCGGTGGACCACTGATGGATGATGGCCTATGCAATTATCTCACCGATAGGAAGATGATCTGGCAGGATAATTACTTTTAAAAGGCAAACGGTTGAGATTCAGCCAGTAAAGTTACATTAAGTGGGAATTTATGAATGTCCAACGGTGCAGATTAGTGCATGGCCCACTGGATGAATGGCTCCCAAGTTATAAATGCATGTAGGGCTGAGGATTACCAAACCAGTCCTTTGCTATTTCCGTTTGAGCAATGGCTTGGACGCTCACAGAGCTGTTTTAATTTTAACGCTCCTAGTTGCATCAAGACACTTGGACGGTCTGGTTGATTGATCCTGACCGTACAGTAGATGGCTCGTTGGACGTACTGTGCCATAATGATACTGACCGTCTATTTATGCGCAATGATCTAATGTCTAGAAACGTTGATAGGTATGATTTTTGCAATGTAGCTCACGAAATGTATACTGGACCTGATCGACAGTCTAGATCAATTCATTGGACTGTCCAAAAATCATAACCATCCATGAGCAGGCCACACCCTAGGAAGAAGTTGGGATGGTCCACCACCACTAGTTTTGTGTAGGTTCCACCGTAGTGTTCATATGCCATCCAATCCATTCATATGACTTGTCTCATCAGGATGAAATAATCAACAGAAAATCAGAGTATTCGTGGGTCATAACGGGTGAAGTTACAGGTTTTTAAGTGTAATTTCAGTGGGTGGCCCACCTGTATGTTTAATCAGCCTGAATTGTAGGATCAAGAAAAAAAAAAAAAGGCGATCACCTGATGGACGGTGTGGATTTGATCTACGCTAAGTCGTTCCCCTCACGTTTTAGTTTGTACTTTCGCGACGTACGCAAGGGTTTTTGTTCTATCTGTAAAATTGATGCGTACAGCACATCGCTGTACCGGCGTGTGCGCACGACACTCAACGCTTAAATTAGCAAATTGCGTTAACGTGTGGTTAGTGCGAGGCCGTTGAGTTGGGAGTTTCTTATCCTGCGCCTTATGGGCTTATATTAATGCATTATTTCTTCAAGTGGGGTCCCTATTTCAATGATCCACACTGTTGGTATGATGGTCTCATAGTGATAGATGATGCCATGGAAATACAATGACGGTCCACATTCCACTGAGAAAAGGCCAAAAATGAATGTGGCGTGTTTTCCAATCTGGGAGATCTTTATGGGATGGTTCTCCACAGTGGGGCCCTCCATATCAATGGTCAGGAATGCCAAATCATAGGCCCCACTTGTACAAATCTGAAAACTCTATGTTGATGTTTATATTATTGGATCAATATAGAATAATTCTTCTTGTCCTATGATGAGATGAACGGTTCTGATGAATGATCTGGGCCGTTCTTTTGTACAATCACAGGTATCATTGCCATTTTTGATCGTTCACGGTGGGGACGACATAGTAACAGATCCATCAGTGAGCAAATTGCTCTTCGAATCGGCGTCGAGCACCGATAA